>JBBPBX010002441.1:35568-82303 GCA_038048925.1 Garcialebias charrua
AAAGAGCTTTCTCCTCTGTTATGAAAGCGATCATCTGCATGTGTCTGTTGGAGATGCTCCGAGTGCTGAGTCGATTGTTCTGTCGAGATGGAGCAGAACCTGCTGTGTCCTCTTTGTTGACCCATCCTGGTGTTTGTGTTTCTCCATTTTCATCCATTCAGCTTCTTTGTGTTTTGAGTCGGCCTTTGTTTTTACTGTCCTTGCATGCTCCATAACCCCCCCACCCCACTTTGGATTTTTTTTTTAAACTGTAATCCTCCTTATGCCAGCTGTTCTTTGACCGTGCCAGACTGATCTGTGCTGTGCACGCTCCTGATAGGCCCTGTGTTCTTCATGGAGTCAACCCTGGGCCTAATGCATTGCTTTAAAACACAACAGTCTCACAGAGCTCCAAGAATCTAGCTCTATCGTCAAACAGTAAATAAAACAAGTTAGACGTCGTTCAAGAAGACAACATTTATAAAGATTTAAATAATCTTTATATCTTTATACCTCTGTGATTGCTGACATCTTTGATTTTTTTTCTTCTGATTCCAGCTTCCTAAACAGCACATTGTGACACATTTAAACACTGTATTTATTTTTTCTGGCAAAATGTTTTATATTTGTGATTTTTGAGACAGTTTTAGGGTTCACACACGTCTCAATGTGAAAAAAAACACAACATATCAGAAAACTGGGCATCGTCTGAGCTGCTCCCTCTTCAGGGGTCAACACAATGAGCCAAATTGTTTAACCTCGGATGACCTTCCTGACACAACCGGGACTCGAACCTGCAGCCTCAGGGTTAGCGTGTGGGAAGAATACATTTTATTCTTTCTATGTGTTGAATTAGCCTGAAAACCCATTAGAAAAACTAGAGGAAACATTAAACACAGCGTGAACGCTGAGCCCTGACTGACTGCAGAAAGCTGAAACAGTTGTTGTGGCTTAAAAAGGAAGGAAACCGGCTAAAAGAGAAATGTAACAAAATGCTAACTACAGTAGAATCTCAAAGTGGCAAATGGCTAAATCTGAGAGTACTGTACTTCAACACTAGCTAAAAGCAGCAACATGTTATCTATACTGTAGTGTCAAAAGGCTAAAAAACTAAATGTAGCAAAAAGCTAAATGCTAAACATTAGGGGTGCAGGAAAATGTCGATTTTTAAAAAAGAATCTAGATTCTTAGTCCTGGCGATTCAGAATTGATTCTAAAAGCCCCAAAATCTTTTTTTTTTTAACATTAAAACCCAAAAGATAAAGAAAATAAAACCATATCTCATAGTATATGAAATAATACGTATAATGAAAGGTGGCAGAAAGAAGAAGAAATCTTATTTTATCTTCCCCTTTTTTCAAAAACAAAAGTTCAAACAATCAATTCAAACAATAATCTTAGAGAAAAAAGAATAACTTTTCACAATCTACAAATATCTAGAACATTAAACACTTAACGGAAAGTTTTAGTATTTTGTTAACAATTTAGTTTGTTCCTAGATTTTTTATTTTAGTTTATTGTTTTAGAGAAATCCAGGCAACTAAGCTAACCTAATACTGGTTATTTAAGTTACTGAATTTAATGCATTCCTGTATTATTTGGTCCTATTTTTGGTATAAATATCAAACGATGCAAAAAAATGTTCCATTTGTTTACATTGTTGTTTAATGTTTTCAGTTTAAAATTATTGTTTTAAATAAATGTTCCATTTGTTTACATTGTTTATTCTTTTCAGCCTGTCAGTTACAAAACTGAAACTAAATTTATGACAATTTTTATAGAAAAATCGATTTTGAATCGAATCGTGACACCAAAAATCTGAGTCGAATTGATCCTCTAGACACTGAGAGATTTGCACCCCTACTAAACGTAGCAAAATGCTAGTTAAAGCTTCAGTATGTAGCTTTTTTTATGAACATATTTCTTCACTCTGTCACTACCTCCTGACAGACTGATGTTAGCCAGGTAATCTCTGAAAAAAAAAAAAAAAAATATTGTCCCCTTGCTTCTCCAGGTGGTAAATAAGCATTTCTAAAAAGAAAAGGTGACCCGCCATTTTCCAGCCAATAAAAACAGAGTTTGTAACCAGCCAATAAAAACAGAGCTTGAATTTGAATCAGCCAATAAAAACAGAGCTTGAATTTGAAATTCAACAGACCACAAGGGGGCAGAGCCACATATGGCTCTGAGGGGGAGGGATCAGAATGCTTTGCCTGTTGAAAATATTTCTAAGTGCTGTAGTTCTACAGAAACTGCATACTGAACCTTTAAAACCCAAAAGTAGCTAAAGGCTGTCTAAAAGCTAAAAGGAGCACAGGAAGACAAAAATGGCGCATGTGTGTTGAAGCAGATTTCAAACAGGAGGATGTTTTTGAAAGAACTGAAGCGTTCTCCATCTAAAGAGCCGATATAACGTGAGATATTTTAAAACGTAGAAACCCAACAAAAAGCTAAAGTCCTAACAGCCTTCTCGTGAATGAGCTGAACGTTTTGGCAGGTTAACAATAAGAAAGTCTGCAGGAGCAGGACAGTTAATTCACAGTGTGTCAGAACGTCAGCGAGGTGTGTGATTCTAATTGTGTTCAGATCTGCAGAACCGGTCCAGTTTGTGATTCTAATTGTGTTCAGATCTGCAGAACCGGTCCAGTTCCTGCTCTCTGCTCAGACCACGTGAAACATGTCAGCTTTTGTTCGCCTCCTCGCTGCTCCCACAGGAAGCTCTGACGTCAGGTTCCTGTTTCGTCTCCGTGGACTCAACCTGTTTGTTGTGCTCTCCTCCTCCTCTCTCTGCTCAGCACTGGCTCTTTGTCCAGTTGTCTCAACAGATGACACACACACACACAGGAAGCTCTCGCTGCAGCACTTTGACCTTGAAACGGTCCTGGCACGTCTTATTTCTGTTGTCCATCCTTTACCCTCCCTGCTGCACGGCGGCCTCGTACGTTTCACTCACCTTCAGCTGATTGCAGAGAGAGGAGTGCACGTCAGCTCAGAGTCTGATCGATACGTGCAGCTTGCTGGAGTTTTCCACTCATGCTGAACTGAGCATCATTAAACTAATGGAGGAGGGTGTGTGGAAAAGAACACAAACAATGGACCACAAGGGAATGTTTGCTCCTGTAAGAACCTGACACACTTTCTATATAACCAGGTCACTTTCTGTCTCAGACTCTCACAGAGCCCGCCATCTTTGCCAGGGAGACGAGCTGCGACTGCCGTGCTCCTCACGAGAAGCTCAGCATCGCTCAGGCCCGCAGGGGAACCCCAGGTACACTTCCTCCATCGTCACGTTTGATTCTCTGCTCTGTTACGTTGTAGCCTCTGGAACTGCTCCACTGAATCTACCTTGTGTCGGACATTTTGCTAACAGGCGTGGGAAAGATCCATCGTCTGCCTTTTGTTGCCAGGTGTGAACACTAACTGTGCTCATCTGTCTTGCGGTGATTTCTCTCAAACCCAAACCAATTAAAAGATCCAAAGGCCGCTGCTGCGACGAGACACAAACAAGTCCAATGTCCAAACCAAGATTATTTCCTGGTTGTTTTAATCCTTTCCATCAAGTGGCAAACCATCATCTGATAAAAGATTCACCCATTGCATGCTGCTCAGACACCTGCTCACCCATTTAACGGTTCCCAGAGTTTTTACCTTCGTTATCAAGAGAACAAATGCAACAGAGATTCCTTCATAACATTTTACATTATAGTTACAAAGTAATCCTAAAAGAATGTTCAAATTATAATTATTTCAAACATTGAAAATATAAAATTGCTCCTGCACTCTGGACCCGAATTGTACAAACATTTACTTCAAATTCCTGAAAAGGGCCGTTTTATCCATCCATCCATCTTCAGGTCTCAGGTGCATCTTGAGCAGGGAGGTCCACACATCTCTCTCCACAGCCAGCTCTTCTGGGAGGACTCCAAGGTGTCCGCAGTCCAACCGACAGATGTCTCGTGTCCTGGGTCTTCCCCAGGAGGCGCCCAGGGAGCATCTTTACCACCTCAACTGGCTCCTCTCGACGTGGAGGAGCAGCGGTTCTACTCCGAGTCTCTAACTGAACTTCTCACCCTGTCTGTAAGGGAGAGTCCAGCTGCAGAAGAAACTCATTTCAACCTCCTGCATCCACAATCTCATTCTTTCTGTCTCTACCCAGAGTTCATGACCAGAGGTGAGGAACAGACTTACCAGTAAACAGAGAGCTTTTCACAACGGACCGGCAAAAAGTCTGCAACATTGCAGACGCTGCACCAATCTGTCCGTCAATCTCGCGCTCCGTTATTCCCTCATATCACTCATGAACAAAACCCCGAGATACTGTAATACTGATAATCAATCTGAGATGTTGGTGAACTGCCTCCAGCAGCAACGGAAGGCTTTTCCAGAACGTTGGTCTTCGTTTGAAGGTGCATGGAATGAACTAAGCCCTCTGCATCTTGATGAACATTGAAGGTCAACGCCATCATCCATGATCCTCTTGGAGCTGTAGAGTCTGTAATCAGAACATTCTCCTTAGCCTGGTTAAAACCAGACCCTTGTCCTTCAGCGAAGGGAAACTAGAATTGAGCGGAGCTGCGTAGGAAGGCGAGGGCCAGGCTAATGTCTCCTGCAGCAAGACATCTTTTTCTCTCAGTCCATTTTTGTCTCTCTTGCGTCAGAGGCAAGTACTCAGAGAGCCATCTTTTCCACACTAGCTCCGCCATGCGTTGCACTTGAGTCCATCTCTTTCTAACACAAATATCCCATTGGTGAAACAGCCCTGGTGGGAAGATGGGCTTGTTCTTCAGTGTTAAGACGTGGCTGGGCGTGACAGCTTCCAAATCATTGAAATCATCTGCAACCTGTGATGGGTCGGTCATTTAATATGGCACTGCACTAAAACCATAGATATACGGTAGGATCTGTGTTTGGATATTCCTGTAAATGGACTGCAATGATCCTTAAAAAATCCCAAAATCCAGATGCTTATCTTCGGCAGATCCCCAAAAAAATGTGGCTTTTATTCGTCAAGGGCCTGCCAAAGATAAGTATCCGGATTTTGGGATATGGCTTCAACCTGAGTCCATCATCCAACGCTTGCTCTTTAAGAACTGAGGCAAGAACAGCCTTTACAAGATCGAATCATCCACTTTAAATGTCCCTGAGAGGCTGCTGGTGTGATGAACATCCATTTAATGCCATCAGTGACTCAAGCATTTTGAGTTTTGGCGTGAATCAGCTGAGCCACACTTTCGGCTTGCGCCAACAAAGTTTGTGACATCATCAGATCTAATGGTCGAGACTGGGCTTCTTCTACGGACAAACCTCCGTACTGCATTTATGAAGGAGTCCCAATCCAGCGTACAGGCGCATCGAAAAGAATTAGAACACTGTGAAAACGTTTGTCATTTCAGAAAGTGAGTCATGCATTACACATACAGTAGTGAAATATTTCAAGCCTTTATTTCTTGTAATTTTGATTGTTATGGTTTACAGATAATGGAAAAACCCAAATTCAGTACTATCAACAATGTTCATGAAGTGAAATCCTCTCTGGACATGTCAATCTGTTCCACTGCTGCTCTTTCTTTAAAGTCGTGGTTACACTGATTTATCAGCACGTCCTGAAGAGTTTGACGATGCTGTTAACTCCAAAACCAGACACTCGAGTCAGATACTCTGACCCATTGTTCCCAGTCAAACGTTTGTCTTTTACTTTTGTTGTCTTCAACTTCTTTGTCAGATTTTCTATGCAACACTACCAGAACTTCCAGGGTCCAAAATGCACGTTTGTACAGTTTCACCTGGACTACCTGAGCATGAACTTTGATGTTTTGTTGTTTTTTATTGTTCTGACCCCACATTGTCACGTCTGTTTGGTGCTGGATGGGTTTGTCCTGAGGATGCACCTTCCCCTGCTGCTCTGTGGGTGCTTTTCATGACGCACATGAAACAATTCCTGCAACATTTGCTTGTGTGACCCACTTTCAACCAAAACAAATACCTTTTGCCTCGACCAAGTTTAACTTGGCTGATAGCAAACGAGCAGTTGAGCAACGTGGCAGCCTTTTGCACAGGACAAGCAGAAGTTAGTAACAGAGGGCTTTATCTTATCAGCAGACGTGTTGACTTCTTTAACTCTAGTGACATTTGTAGCAGATCTACTTCCTCTTTCCTTTGTTTGGTGATCTTTGAATCTCTGCTCCCAGAGTGTGTGTCTTGAATGTTCCAAATACTAACATTATATTTTTTACATTACAACAAAAAGTAATCTTAAAAGAATTAAAACAATTTATAATTATTTCAAATGTGAAAAAGATAAAATAGCTCCTACGAATTTTATTTTTTTAGTGGATCGCCCTGTGAGAGTCTACGCAGATGGCATCTTTGACTTGTTCCATGCTGGACACGCTCGCGCTCTCATGCAGGCCAAGAACCTTTTTCCAAACACCTACCTCATCGTTGGAGGTTAGACCCTCCGAGCAATACACGAACAACTCTTCCAGCTGATTTAATCTGTTTTAGTGACTCTTGTTTCTGCTGTTGCACAGTTTGCAGCGATGAGCTGACCCTCAAGTACAAGGGTTTCACCGTCATGACGGAGCACGAACGCTACGAAGCGCTGAGACACTGCCGCTACATCGATGAAATTCTGAGAGATGCACCTTGGACTCTCACGCCCGAGTTTCTGGAGAAACACAAGGTGTGTGTGGGAGGTGGACTCAAACACCAGGACTTTAAACTGTACATGAAACTTTCCTGTATCAATGACAGTGGCAGCTCCTGACAAAAAATACTAGTGGGGCGGACATTTTCCTGCATCAACCACACACATTATTACAAATTGTGTTACATTTTTTTGTGAAAACACAACAGTCACTTAATATTTAATTTAGTGTTATAGTTTGTGTCTGCAAAGCTTCTGTCATTAAACAGTACGGTCTAATAAATCTGAGAAACTGACGACTCCCGCCCCCAGCCGACATGCACAGAGCTTTCTGAATTTGATTTGAGGTAGTAATTCTGAAATAACACCCCAGATTAGGTTTAGGTTTATTGTCAAATGCAGGTCAACACAAGGTCAGCAATGCAACAAAATGTTCAGGACGAGAAGAACCGTTTTGACTTGCCAAATAAACAACAAGAAGAAATACCAAGCCTGCGACAAAAATACAAAAACAAGGTACCAAAAGTCAAAAATTAATCTAGAACAGCATGGTCCAGTTAGCACCATGGTCCCGTTAGCACCATGATCCCGTTAGCACCATGATCCCGTTAGCACCATGGTAGCACCATGGTATTGTTAGCACCATGGTACTGTTAGCACCATGGTCCTGTTAGCACCATGATCCCGTTAGCACCATGGTACCATTAGAACCATGGTCCCGTTAGCACCATGGTCCCGCTAGCACCATGGTACGTACTAGAACCATGGTCCCATTAGAACCATGGTCCCATTAGCACCATGGTCCCGTTAGCACCATGGTCCCGTTAGCACCATGGTAGCACCATGGTATTGTTAGAACCATGATCCCGTTAGCACCATGGTACCATTAGAACCATGGTCCCATTAGCACCATGGTCCCGCTAGCACCATGGTAGCACCATGGTATTGTTAGCACCATGATCCCGTTAGCACCATGATCCCGTTAGCACCATGATCCCGCTAGCACCATGTCCCGCTAGCACAATGGTAGACCCATGGTATAGTTAGCACCATGATCCCATTAGCACCATGGTACCATTAGAACCATGGTGGTCCCATTAGCACCATGGTCCCGCTAGCACAATGGTAGACCCATGGTATAGTTAGCACCATGATCCCGTTAGCACCATGGTCCCGTTAGCACCATGGTCCCGTTAGCACCATGGTCCCGTTAGCACCATGGTATTGTTAGCACCATGATCCCGTTAGCACCATGGTCTACCATTAGAACCATGGTCCCATTAGCACCATGGTCCCGCTAGCACCATGGTAGCACCATGGTATTGTTAACACCATGATCCCGTTAGCACCATGATCCCGTTAGCACCATGTCCCGCTAGCACAATGGTAGCACCATGTCCCGCTAGCACCATGTCCCGCTAGCACCATGGTCCCGCTAGCACCATAGTAGCACCATGGTATTGTTGGCACCATGGTACTGTTAGCACCATGGTCCCATTAGCACCATGATCCCGTTAGCACCATGGTACCGTTAGCACCATGGTACCAATAGCACCATGGTACCATTAGCACCATGGTCCCGTTAGCACCACGGTCCCCTTAGCACCATGGTCCCGCTAGCACCATGGTATTGTTAACACCATGATCCCATTAGCACCATGGTAGCACCATGGTATTGTTAGCACCATGGTGCTGTTAGCACCATGATCCCGTTGGCATCATGATCCCATTAGCACCATGGTACCATTAGCACCATGATCCAGTTAGCACCATGGTCCTGCTAGCACCATGGTAGCACCATGGTATTGTTAGCACCATGGTAATGGTAGCACCATGATCCCATTAGCACCATGGTACCATCAGCACCATAGTCCTGTTAGCACCATGGTCCCGTTAGCACCATGGCACCGTTAGCACCATGGTCCCATTAGCAGCACAGTCCCTTTAGCAGCATGATGATAATAACGACCGCGGCAATCAACGACTGCTCTCTTTAACCGGGTACGGCAGACACAGAACATCCAAGGTTTCCCCGTGGAACCAAACTGTTTCATAGAGTTCGGTCCGTGCAGGCAGATTCGTGGAGTCGGCCGCCATGACAGACTGGATCCAGAGCCTGAGGTGGGAAGGGGCCGTGAACGGAACCACAATGGCACGATGGCAAGGCAGCGACACACAAAACTTCAAAAGTGCATGGCAGTCATACCCTCTTAGCGTGGGTGTGCAGTGCAGGTGCAAAAAAATTAAAACAAAAACAGGAACAAAGAAGAGCGATTCGAAACGGAGCTGACGTCAGTGCTGCCATGCCGCGGCGCACGTGATGTCACTCTGACAGTTAAATGGGAGAAAAAAATTCAGTGAAGTAACTCCAAATTAATATAAAAGTGAAAATGATGAAATCACTGAGTCCAATAGAAGATTCAATTGGAAATCAGACCCAGAAAGACAAGACCTCTGCTTCAACCACTGACCCACCACAGCCACAGAACTGTTTAAATAAAGTCCAACCGCAATGGTAGAAATTTCCTGTTCTTGAACTTTTCCCAGTTCTTTCTCCCGTGTGCTCCAAATGGATTTGAAAAGTTATCTCCACTGTTGGTCTCAGCAGGTTTCACTGCAGCTATTCCTGGGTTTGAGGTCATCAGGTCTAGGTAGAGGTCATAAACGCATTAAAACCAGCCCAATGTGTCCACAGGGCAAAAAATCAGACACCCCAAATGAAACCGTTCGGATCACCACACGTTCAGATCCCCTTGACGAATGCGGGTCGTTGAACGGTACTGCCTCATAATGGTAAACAAGTACTGGTAAAAATTTAAAAAAAAGAGGATTAATCATCCATCCATTATCTTTACCCGTTTATTCCATTTTGGGTCACGGGGGTCGCCGGTGCCCATATCCAGCAATCACAGTGCGAGGGGCAGGGTACACCCTGGACAGGTCGCAAGTCCATCACAGGGCCACACAGAGACAAACGAGACAATCATTCACTCTCTCACTCACACATAGGGACAATTTAGAGTCACCAATCAGCCTAACATGCATGTTTTTTGGTCTGTGGGAGGAAACCGGAGCACCCGGAGGAAACCCACGCATGCACGGGGAGAACATGCAAACTCCACCCAGAAAGGCCCCCTGACCACGATTTGAACCGGCAACCTTCTCGCTGAGAGGCAGCAGCTCTACCAATTGTGCCACCGTGCTGCCGAGGATTAATCACAATAAATCCTTTTAAATTCTACTTAAAATTGTTTAAAAATACACAGTAAATAAGTAATTTACAATCAGGAGGAACTTCTTTGTGGGTCGAGCCTCACCTTCCCCTTTGGACCGCCCGACACTGGTCAATGATGAGCTTTTATAGCCCATCATCACATAGCGATGGAATCAAGCAGTCCTCTTATCAGTATTTTGAAGGACTTATTGATAAGGCACCCTGGACTCACGTTTTTATGACCTGACCCTTATGACCCTACTGAGATCCTGTAGACACTTCAGTCTTTTTACTTGTTTTTCTGTCAGTGTTGTGCTTTGCAACATACATGTCCTTTGATTTGTTTCTCAGATTGATTTTGTGGCTCACGATGATATCCCATACTCCTCAGCAGGAAGTGAGGACGTCTACAAACACATCAAAGAGGCAGGTCAGAGCTCGACTTCGGTAACTATTTCATCTGGTACAAAATGAGCCACAGCGTGTAGTGAAAGGACGTCTGTTTTTTCCAGGGATGTTTGTGCCCACGCAGCGGACAGAGGGAATCTCAACCTCTGACATCATAACTAGAATCGTCAGAGACTATGACGTCTACGCCCGACGCAATCTTCAGCGTGGCTACACAGCTAAGGAGCTGAACGTCAGCTACATCAATGTAAGACCCCCCCACTCTGCTGAGGGGGCTTCATTTCAGGACACCGAGTCCAACCTGTCGCCCTTGGGTCAAAATGAACCCTGAGGCCATTTGATCCAGTGCAAAGACAAACATCTAAAAGGTTTTTGTTTCCGTCTGTTCCCCACCTTTCCACTTTAGGAGAAGAAGTACCGGCTACAGAACCAAGTCGATCGCATGAAGGAGAAGGTTCGAACCGTTGAGGAGAAGAGCAAACACTTTGTTTACCGTGTGGAGGAGAAGAGTCACGATCTCATCCAGAAATGGGAGGAAAAATCTCGAGAGTTCATCGGAAACTTCCTGGAGCTTTTCGGCCCCGATGGGACATGGGTAAGGAGAGTGGCGTGTTCTATGTTCAAACCGTGACGCGAGTGCTTCTCCTTCATCCATGTTTCTTAAAACACAGAAACAGGTGTTTCAGGAGCGCAGCAGTCGAATGCTGTCCTACGCCTCGTCTCCCAGAGGATCTCCCTGCAACAGTCCTCCTCGTGAACTGTCCCCCCTGCGCTCCCCCTCTCCTCAGTCACCCCCGGCCCGATGGTACAACGCCCGGCCCTCGCCCCCAACCTCCCCCAAAGGAGCCTCGGCCTCCATCAGCAGCATGAGCGAAGGCGATGAAGATGAGAAGTAGACGGACTCGCGGTTCACCCACAGTACACTGCCTGGGAACACCTCATAGAAAACACCCTTTGCTGCGAACACCGACTAGAGACGGCGCTCCTCAGAGACGCTGCACATCTGCAGTCAGGGGAAATGTAGTTCTGAGCTGCAGAGCCAAGAAGCCATCAGGGTCTCTGTTGTGTGGCGACCAAGCAGACGATGAGGACAAAGATGGATGCGTTGGATTGTCCACAACTAACAGAGACGCTTATGTCACTGCATATGTCCTGTCCTATTTCTGTTGATGACGAGTTTGCTTGTGTGGACAAACCCCCCTGGACGTGTGGGACAGAGATCCATGCAGCACGTTTAGAATAGCGGAGGTCACCGTTAGCGCACCATTTTAGCATGAATGATCCCCGACTTCACCGTGTGTTGATGGACACATTTAGGGAAACGAGATACACAAATAAAATCTACAAATGATCTCTTAAAACACTAACAAATGCTCATGAACATGTTTTGACGTTCTTTGAAAGCCAAGGTTATAAAATTAAATCCCTTTAAGGCATACCCATCTTTAAAGGTGGGGTGACATGATTTTTTTTACTATGCATAAAATTGCTCAATATATATATATTTTATCATTTAAATGTTATATGTTCGTTTTTGCAAACAAAATGATAAATCACTTTAAAGGTTCACAGTGTAATTTCTGGAGAACGCTGGGACTTAGAAAAATTTTCATCAGGTAAAAGCCTTCTGCTCCCTCCCCCTCAGAGCCATATACAGTATGACTCTGAGGGGGAGCCACAGTCCGTTCTCTGTTGAACTTGAGTTCTGCAGCTCCGCCTCCTGCTGAATGTCCGCTCGAGCCGCTTCAATATTCTGTGATATGTTAATAAAATGTTCTAAAAAATATAATAAAACCATGAATCACTGGTCCAACAACACAAAAACCAGCAGAAATCAGTCGAGCTTCACGAAGCCACTTTGGACATGATTTAATTCGCTCGTGACTTCCTCATTCCTGTCAGTGTAGGATGAAGCGATCACTTGACTTTTGGCAAAAAAACAAAATAAAAGTCCAGCTCTGGGATGAAGAAGGGATATTTAATACATTTGTGTCACATACAAATCAGTCCTGCATCGCTTTGCAATCCTTTGAATGAGAACGTGCACGGCGCTGGGGCTGGGACAGGCGGGGGCGTGACAAACAACTCTGTTTTTATTGGCTGGTCATTGTCCGGGTCACTCTGTGTTTTTATAAATGCTGATAGAGAAGCAAGGGGACTATAGTTTTTTTCAGAGATTACTTTGTCTAACATCAGTCTGTCAGTAGATAGTGACAGAGTGAAGAAATATGTTAAAAATATATTGTTAGAAAAGTTACAGACTGCATTACAAAGTTACTGCAGCTTTAATTTTGCTTTAAAAGTGATTTTGAACTTCAAGCCGTGTTTAATCATGGGAAATCCGATTACACACAAACGCACCATCTGTGACGTAGTGTGCAGAGTGTGAGGCAGAGGGCTCTGGTCTCTTTAATAGCAGACAATTTAAAACCAGATGAATTTATCAATCTATGTGAAGATTTGAGCTATTTGTCTTCATTTTGGGAAGCAGAAAATAGTTTGGGTGATGGAACAAGAAACAACAGGATCTAATTTAGGTCTGATGCTGTATCAGACTTACCTTCATGTGGAGCTGCTCATACCGCACCGTGACAAGCCCAGAGCTCTGCCTCACACAGATGGTGCGTTCGTGTGTAATCGGCTTTCCCATGATTAAACACGGCTTGACGTTCAAAATCACTTAAAGCAAAATTAAAGTGATTTATCATTTTTGTTTGCAAAAACGAACATATTTAAATGATAAAATATATATACAGTATATTGAGCAATTTTATACATAGTAAAAAAAATTCACGTCACCCCACCTTTAAGGGTAAAGCGTCCTTGGGTGTCCTGAAAGGCGCTTTTAATGATCATTATTAAAGAAAATCTTCCTGAAATGAAGTTAAAGCATTATGAACATGTGCGACGGCCTTTTTAAACACTTCTCCGTGTTTTATCAGTTTGTCCTAAACATTGTAGGACCTTCTGAAATATGATGTCAGTTCTCAAATAAAACAGAAACTCTGATGATACTTGAATTAAATCAGAACTGGTGACTCAGCAGGTTGTCAAAAACTGGACTTTAGACCCAAAATGTTTTTTTTTCTAATATTAGAAATGTGTTATTTTCTTTTTCCCATCTGCTCATTCACACTGAACCAAAGCAGACGTCCCTTCCACTGTAACATTATATTGAAATGTCCACAACAGATTTTAACCTTCACGAAATGTACAAACTTTGAAAATGTGTCTTTTCTTTTTATTTGTTGTTGTCTAAAGGGCCTGACATGTCAATAAAACAGAAAACCAGACCGGGCAAACTGCGTTTCCCACGACATCCTTACAGCACCGAGTGACTTCATTGCTTGTGAAAAAACGAATCGTTAAAAGTTAAAATAAACAGAACAAAAGCTAAAACTAGCAAAACCATTGCTAAAAAGCTAAAAATAGCAAACAGAATGCTAAAATTATCAACACTAAATAATAAATAAATGATAGCTAGAAGCTACAATACAGAAACTAAAACCTAAATACAGTACATCAAATAGGCTAGCAGCTAAAACTGATCAATTTTGTAGCTAAAAGCTAAATTGAGCAAAACCATTGCTTAAATGTAAATTTTGCTAAACCGTTATAAAAGCTAAAATAATGTTCTTTTTTTTGGCTGCCCTGCTTCAGGAGTTGCAACAGCGAACTAATTAGCACGAAGACTTGGCCCAAAAAAAAATGCCGGATGTCCTTCCTGACACAACCACAGACACCGAGCTACCACAGCCCTCTGTGTGGAGCAGAGAGCTGACATCTAGGGCACCCGGGGGAGCAGATGGTGGGAGTTAAGGGCCCAGAGTGGGGCAGATGAGGGTGGACAGGTATGGGTGCTTCACATTTCACACCCACATTTGGATGTTTGATGTTGTCGGTAAGGAGTTGAACCAGCGACCTTCCAATCACAGGCCCACCCTCTCTAACCTCTGCACCACTCCCCAAAAGCTAAAATTGTTGATAAAACTAAGATTCATAAAACCGTAGCCTGGTTAAAACCAGACCCTTGTCCTTCACTTCGCTTTGTACTAGGGTCTGGGACTTCTCCCATAGACAACGATTTCTCCGGTAGATTTTTGACCGGACCAATCAGAGAACAGAAGGCGGAGTTTTGAACGACGTCGACTGACGTCGTCAGTTAAAATGGCTGCCGCCACGAAGGAATTTTCATGAAAACAAGGTAAAAAACTATTATTTCTTTGCTGAGAAAAAATACATTTCTTAGCTGACGTTATATCAGAAGTGTTCCTGAGCTTAACAGTTCCTAAATCAATTCACGAAATGGTCAAATCTGCTGGATTTAAATAGTTTCGGTTTGACATTTTCCAAACAGCCTCGGGTGCGCTACGAAAATAAAAAAATCGAATTTTATCTCAAATGTTTCATCCAGGCCAACAGTCAGTAAATTAGAGCCATATAATTACACACTGGTAGCAGAAAAAATATCCACCGAGTGGTTTCTGAGCTATTTATCTGAATAGCCTGGACCTCGCCAGGCTAAACTAACAAAACTCCGCCTTCTGTTCTCTGATTGGTCCGGTCAAAAATCTACCGGAGAAATCGTTGTCTATGGGAGAAGTCCCAGACCCTAGTACGAAGCGAAGTGAAGGACAAGGGTCTGGTTTTAACCAGGCTAATAAAACCGTAACAAAGCAAAAAAACAAAAAGGAAAAAAAAATGCTATAGCTAGAAGCTCTAATTAGCTATGCAGTTGCTTAACACTAAATATTTTAACACATTAGCTAAAATAATAAAATCCAGCTAAGTTGTAACTCATAAACAGTAGCTAAAAGCTAAACTAGTCAAAACAGCAGCTAAAAGCTAAAATATTCAAAATGGTAGCTAAAAGTTAAAATAATCAAAGCATACCTAAAAGCTTAACTAGTCAAAACAGTAAAAGCTAAAATATTCAAAACAGCAGCTAAAAGCTAAAATATTCAAAATGGTAGCTAAAGGATAAAATAATCAAAGCGTACCTAAAAGCTTAACTAGTCAAAACAGTAGCAAAAAGCTAAAATATTCAAAACAGCAGCTAAAAGCTAAAATATTCAAATAGCTAAAAGTTAAAATAATCAAAGCAGTACCTAAAAGCAAAACTAGTCAAAACAGTAGCGAAAAGCTAAAATATTCAAAACAGCAGCTAAAAGCTAAAATATTCAAAATGGTAGCTAAAAGTTAAAATAATCAAAGCGTACCTAAAAGCGTAACTAGTCAAAACAGTAGCGAAAAGCTAAAATATTCAAAACTGCAGCTAAAAGCTAAAATATTCAAAATGGTAGCTAAAAGTTAAAATTATTAAAGCAGTACCTAAAAGCTAAACTAGTCAAAACAGTAGCGAAAAGCTAAAATATTCAAAACGGTAGTTAAAAGTTAAAATATTCAAAACAGCAGCTAAAAGCTAAAATATTCAAAATGGTAGCAAAGCAGTACCTAAAAGCAACTAGTCAAAACCGTAGCGAAAAGCTAAAATATTCAAAACGACAGTTAAAAGCTAAAATGTTCAAAATGGTAGCTAAAAGTTAAAATAATCAAAGCGTACCTAAAAGCCTAACTAGTCAAAACAGTAGCGAAAACCTAAAATATTCAAAACGGCTAAAAGCTAAAATATTCAAAATGGTAGCTAAAATTTAAAATCAAAGCGTACCTAAAAGCTTAACTAGTCAAAACAGTAGCAAAAAGCTAATTTAATATTCAAAACAGCAGCTAAAAGCTAAAATATTCAAAATGGTAGCTAAGTTAAAATAATCAAAGCAGTACAGTACCTAAAAGCAAAACTAGTCAAAACAGTAGTGAAAAGCTAAAATATTCAAAACAGCAGCTAAAAATATTCAAAATGGTAGCTAAAAGTTAAAATAATCAAAGTGTACTAAAATATTCAAAATGGTAGCTAAAAACTAAAATATTCAAAATGGTAGCTAAAAGTTAAAATAATCAAAGCAGTACCTATGAAACCAAGTGCTACTTCTGTAGCTTTAGCGCATCTGTACTGCACACAGATACATTGGTGCGTCTGTGTCGGGGGGTGGGTTCAGTTCCTTTGACAGGGCAGGGCACCCTGCTTGTACATGGTAGGAGAAACATCAAACACACGACAAACATCACACAGAAGTTTTCTTTATTTTCAGGATTGACAGGAGTTTGTAAGTCGACTTCTTGCTGAATATTGTTCTGTATTTGTGGGGACACTTGCTTTACTCGTCTCTCTGTATGTAAAAACACAGAAATCACTGCACAGGTATGTATATACAGCGTACAGGTTATATTAGTAATGTTCTCTGAAATAGTAGTTTCTGACGACAGTACAGCTCAATGACGGTGGAGTGGATTTTGTTCTTGGTCTAAAGCGAGACCTACACATTTAGCAACACATCAACTTCTACATGTTTACAGCACGCGTGTCACTCAGTCCGACTGGCAGGTCTCAAAGCGTTGGCAGTGATCAAATCTTACACAGAGGGTCTGACATGTGGAAAACCTGCAGCATGTTGAAGCTTCTACATCAACTTCTTTTCCTTTCACATCTGAAGAAGCTGAAGGCGACGAGAACGAAGACTTCAGACTTTGTGGCGTCTTGTCGCCTGCGGGTTCGACCGGTGTCGAAATGTTTGAAGTACAAAACACACACGGGCTGGGTAAAGACTAGCCTGGTTAAAACCGGACCCTTGTCCTTCACTTCGCGAAGCAAAGTGAAGGACAAGGGTCTGGTTTTAACCAGGCTAGGTAAAGACTAAAGAGCACGAAATCGTGACAAAATGTAGATTTCATATTTCAGTGCACGCACACATTGAAGAATGCACAGCGGTGGTCAGAAGTTTACATACGCTCATGGGCAGAAATGTTTTGAACTTGGAGTTTTTAATGAAAAGTCTCTTTCCAACCTGGATTGATTAAACAAACTGATTTTTAAACAAGAGTTTGGTGCACACGTTTGAATAATAATGGATTTTCTCTGATCCGCCGCACGTTTGCACCTAATTCACCTAAATCTTTTGAAAAACGTTGCAGAAGCTTCTGGGATGTCTTACCTTCCCATGGTAGTGTGTTTGTCTTGAAGAAAACCCCAAACTGTGACCCTCGGATGAAAGGAAATTGAGCTACGATGTTACGGAACAATCCAGGGAACAATCCAGGGAACAATCCAGGGAGCACCAAAACACGAGCCTGCCGTGAACTGGGAACGGCTCAGACCCCACCATCTCCGTCCACAGTGAAGCCACCACCGTGGATGAAGAGGACCAAGAAAGAATCTCCTGCTT
Organism: Garcialebias charrua; assembly: GCA_038048925.1. Lineage (NCBI taxonomy): Eukaryota > Metazoa > Chordata > Actinopteri > Cyprinodontiformes > Rivulidae > Garcialebias > Garcialebias charrua. The sequence continues at coordinate 53,096 of JBBPBX010002441.1, forward strand.
CAAAATGACACCTTCAAGCTGAGATCTGCAGCTGTCCACAGGGACAAAGTGTCCAAAATGACGAGGACATTGGGAGGGGTGAACTACCTTCAAACTCTTCGACTTCATGATGACCACTATCATGCGTGTTTTAAAAGTTTCTCTGCTCCAGCACACCCAGTTTGAATGAATGGGTGAAGAAGGCTTCAATTCAATCAGTCAATCAGGTGCGTTGGAGCAGGGGAACACGCAGGACAGTGGCCCTGGAACCAGCACTGGACACAGTCTAGTGTTCCCACAGGACCATGATCCAAATACATCACAGCTAGTTTCTGAGTGGGTAAAGCAGCTAACCTTTAGCTTCTCAATGGACTTTCTAACAGCCTGAACATCCAGGTAAAAATGTAAGGACTATCCTTCCAAACCGGATAATCAAATTAAATGAACAGATTGATCCAATATCAGCCAGAATCAGACCAGAAGCTTCTGATTGGAACAAAACGCCAGTGGTCGGGGGACGTTTGTAGACATTTGAGCTTGTGTGAATTGGAGAAAGTCCTGGATAAGTTTAAACTTGTTCAGTCGATTCTTGTTTTATTTTTAAAAAATCATTGAAGTTGTATAGACAAGAAAGTTCATGCTCAATAATCCAGGTATCAAATCCGATAATTCTCAATCAGGTCATCTAGTTAGTTTCTTTTTTAGTAGAAATGTTTCACCCTCACTCCAGAGGGCTTCATCAGTCAAGAGTAGTTCCAGCACGCTGTTCCCCCACCAAGCCGTAAACAACTTATGTGGACCAACCAGTTTGCTGGAGCCAAGATGGTTTCTGGAGGGTGAAACGTTTCTACTAAAAAGGAAACTGTCCAGATGACCTGATTGAGAATTATCGGATTCGATACCTGGATTATTGAGCATGAACTTTCTTGTCTTGAACCACTTTGACTGTGGCTGCCTGCCTGGGAGGAGTCGACAAGGGACAGGACGGCCTCCAGAAACCATCTTGGCTCCAGCAGACTGGTTGGTCCACATAAGTTGTTCACTTGGGGGAACAGCGTGCTGGAACTACTCTGACTGATGAAGCCCTCTGGAGTGAGGGTGAAACGTTTCTACTAAAAAGAAACTGTCCAGATGACCTGATTGAGAATTATCGGATTGAAGTTGTACGTTTTATCACTCCACCCTGGAAAGGCAACGGTTCATATTAATCATTAAAAGCACCACATTAACAACATCTGTGCCCACGATGAAAACGTACCCTTCTGACTGGGAATGTTTCTGCTCCCTTCGGCCAGGTTTCCCCTCCAACTCGCCACACGACTACGTTTTATAAATAAGAAACAGCTATTTAGCTGCATGTACGCATAAAAATAAAAACATCAACAGAAAATAATCTGTCAGCTCCAATTCAAAATAGCTGCGACTTCCAATTCATGTTGAACCATCAAAGAATAAAAACACGTATAAACTTTGTCCCGACTCATCCAGGGGGGTTAGTAATTCAAGCGAGACACGAGACTGACCGGTGTTTTGGATAGCGAGTCGTGCACGTAGCGTGTTTTTCCCTCACAGCAGCGCGACATGAAGAGATGCAGTCGGATCCTTTGAAGAAGCAACCAGTTGTTTCTGTGAGGATCCGAGCGAACATCTGGCTGGTTTTTGTTCCAGCTGCCCAGCAGACAGTGCTGACTGGCAGACACTGGTTTGGTCCTGCAGGCCTTACAGCTGGACCGTGCACAAAAATATCCGAGGACCAGTCAGTGGTTAGTGGCTGGTTTGTTTTTTTAAAGCTAAATAAAATATAAAACAGAAAACTCGTACATTTCCATCTCTCTCATTTAAAACTGTACCAGCAGAGCCGCCAAGGCAGATGTCTAAAAACAGAAGTGAGGCTTTCTTTTACACCGAAAAAAATAAATAAAGTGAAATCTTAACGCATCCATTCCTTCGTTGTTCTTCCACTAACGGTGCTATTCAATTCTCAAGTAAAAATATTCATTTTTTACATTTTCCCTGACTTAAACAAAAAAAGTGCAACCAAAAAAACTGGCCTAACTGTTAGTAACTCCCCAAGAGGGGAAATGAAACCTCGTCTTTCCCTTCGCTCTGGCCCCTTCGAGTCTGCGTTTGGGGAGAAACAGATGAAAAGCCTTTACCGATGAGGAGGAGGCCACTCAATCAGCAGCGCACGGCTTGTTCAGCTATGAGGAGTAACCGCTCGGTCAGCAAAGAGGCGACGAGCCAAAGCACAGGAGACGGAAGGAGAGACGGCGGTGACGCAGTGAATCTAGCTTGAGAACATGAAATGTACGTTGGTCAAGAGTCACCAATTCACAAACGAAGTTTCACCGGAAATCTAAGATCTAGAGGAGCTCATCTCAAAGTCCGTTTAGAGCCACGAACATCGAAAGCTACGCTAAAAGAAGGCCGTTGCCGTTGGGTGCAGATTTAAGTCTTTCCACCAAAACAAACCTAGAACTAGTGGAGTGTAAACGCGAGTCTAATCCTAAACAGAAGAACCACCCAAAGGCAACTTGTCCTTAGCGTGCGTGCTCCACAACGAGTGGCTCCCAGCGGAGGGGCTATGCTAACGGGTCGTGCAGAATTATCTGTTGGCTTTGTAGTTGGGCTTGCTGGCATCGCGTGGCTCCGTGCTGGGGTTGCTCCAGTCGTCCGCCTCCGGGCTGGTCTTGTAATGTCGCCAAGCTGACTTGTTGAACACGGGCAGGCGCTCAAAGGACTCACTGGAAAGAGCCTTTAAATGAGGGAACCAAAAACAAAACAGCCAATTAAAACTCACAGTTTATTGAAAACATCAGTTGTTTGCTGTCACAAGTTAGATGAGCCTTGGTATTACAAAAAGACAAATAAAAGGCTTTCCATCCCTCGAAGGAATGCAAGTTCACTTCCTTTCAGGTACTGTAAATCAGTGGTCCCAACACGGGTCCTTGAGGAACACCATCCTGCATGTTTTAATTGTGTCCCTGCTCCAACACACCTGATTCAGTGATTTAATGATGTTATTAATTGCTACGGAAGCCCGTTAGTCACCCACTGATTCAAATCAGGTGTGTTGGGGCAGGGAAACGACTAAAACATGCAGTATGGTGTTCCTCAAGGACCAAGGTTGGGACCACTGCTGTAAATCATGGGGATTTCAGCTACAACCACACCAGCTCAATATCAGCTGAGTTATAGCAATATTTGTTTCAGCTAATGTTCATTTAGCTGAAGTGGCCAACGTGAATTAGTTTGACTCTAAAACAGACGTGGGCAACATGTGGCCCATGGGCCAAAAGTGGCCCTGGGACAATCTCCATCCAGCCCCCAATATTCTTCATTAAGAAGAAAACAACTTTTAAATAATACCCTGATGCACGTTTCTACAGGTTTTTTTTTGCTTTGTTTTGTTTTGTTTTTTGAATGTCCAGAGGACCAGACTTAGCTTTTTTGAACTTTTAAATAAGTTTCAATAACACTTAAACTTGAAATTAAACATCTTAGACAAATACAAGCCCAAAACCAGAAAAGTTGGCACGTTGTGCAAATCGCAAATAAAAACAGAATACAATGACTTGCAAATCTTTTTCAACCCATATTCAACTGAATAGAATGCAAAGACAATATATTTAATGTTCGAACGGAGAAACTTTATTTTGTTTTGCAAATAACCATTAACTTAGAATTCAATGGCAGCAACACATTGCAAAAAAGTTGGCACAGGGACATATTTACCACTGTGTTACATCGCCTTTCCTTTTAACAACACTCAGTAAACGTTTGGGAACTGAGGAGACCAATTTTTGAAGCTTTTCAGGTGGAATTCTTCCCCATTCTTGCTTGATGTACAGCTTAAGTTGTTCAACAGTCCGGGGTCTCCGTTGTCGTATTTTACGTTTCATAATGCGCCACACATTTTCAATGGGGGACAGGTCTGGACTGCAGGCAGGCCAGGGGAGGACCCGCACTCTTTTGCTACGAAGCCACGCTGTTGTAACACGTGCAGAATGTGGCTTGGCATTGTCTTGCTGAAATAAGCTGGGGCGTCCATGAAAAAGACGTCGCTTGGATGGCAGCATATGTTGCTCCAAAACCTGTATGTACCTTTCAGCATTAATGGTGCCTTCACAGATGTGTAAGTTACCCATGCCTTGGGCACTAATGCACCCCCATACCATCACAGATGCTGGCTTTTGAACTTTGCGCCTATAACAGTCCTGATGGTTCTTTTCCTCTTTGGTCCGTAAGACACGACGTCCACAGTTTCCAAAGACAATTTGAAATGTGGACTCATCAGACCACAGAACACTTTTCCACTTTGCATCAGTCCATCTCAGATGAGCTCGGGCCCAGCAAAGCCGGCGGCGTTTCTGGATCTTGTTGATGAATGGCTTTTGCTTTGCATAGTAGAGCTTTAACTTGCACTTACAGATGTAGCGACGAACTGTAGTTACTGACAGTGGTTTTCTGAAGTATTCCTGAGCCCATGTGGTGATATCTTTTACACACTGATGTCGGTTTTTGATGCAGTACCGCCTGAGGGATCGAAGGTCACGGGCATTCAATGTTGGTTTTCGGCCTTGCCCCTTACGTGTAGTGATTTCTCCAGATTCTCTGAACCTTTTGATGATATTACGGACCGTAGATGGTGAAATTCCTAAATTCCTTGCAATAGCTCGTTGAGAAAAGTTGTTCTTGAACTGTTCGACAATTTGCCCACGCATTTGTTCACAGAGTGGTGACCCTCGCCCCATCCTTCTATGTGGATGACTGAGCATGTCAAGGAAGCTGCTTTTATACCCAATCATGGCACCCACCTGTTCCCAATTTGCATGTTCACCTGTGGGATATTCCAAATAAGTGTTTGATGAGCATTCCTCAAATTTCTCTGTCTTCTTTGTCACTTGTGCCAGCTTTTTTGAAACATGTTGCAGGCATCAAATTCCAAATGAGCTAATAATTGCAAAAAATAACAAAGTTTACCAGTTCGAACGTTAAGTATGTGGTCTTTGCAGTGTGTTCAATTGAATATAGGTTGAAAAAGATTTGCAAGTCATTGTATTCTGTTTTTATTTGCGATTTCCACAACGTGCCAACTTTTCTGGTTTTGGGCTTGTACATTAAAAAAAGATTTGGATTAGGACTAAGGTTATACAGTATTTTTTATTAGGAATGCACAATATTATCGACATGGTATCGGACGATGTTAGCAATCAAGTTAAATATCAGACATCGGCCATTCCATCAAAAAAACTCACCGATATAAAATACTTCTGTTTCAAGTTATTTTTAATTTAATAAACTGTCAAATATATCTATTAATGCACTACTACTTATGCACTTTTCACTTGTCGCTTGTGAACAGGTTGAGTTTAGATTTGTGAAAAATTACAAACTTGCACTGTTCGAGTGTTGTCATTATGTTAAGAGTAAAATTTGACATTAAACATAATCCAAGTTGAAGAGGTACATCCTTTTCATCATTTGCATTTGGTATCAGTCCAAACTGACAAAGACCATGCAGAATAATGTCATATTTTAATCCCACAGCAGAGAAAGCTATGCAGTCTTTGTAAGCAGGTCTAGGGGGAAGAAATATCGGTATTGGTATCGGTTATCGGCCAAATAAGTTTTAACACAACAGCATATCAGATATCGGCCAAAAATCCAATATTGTGCATCCCTAATTTTATAGGTTGTGTTTACAGAACTCAACTGAATCTTGAATACTTTTTTTTGTGTATTAAGGCCAACATATATTGTCATGAGAGCCAGTTTACAGAAAGAATGGCGTATATTCCAAAGACATATTTTTATCAGCATGCCAATGATGCTACAAAAAGAAAAAGACTGAAAAAAGTTTTGACTAAAATTTATTTTCCAATTCTCTAAGGGACCCTTTTGATTATTTTTAGAGCTCTGGATTAAAAGTTGCCATTACAACCCTTTTTGTGTACCGGGTATGTCATACTACCTTCAGATAGATGACTGCGTCCGTGCCCACACCCTCCATGGAGTAGAGCTTCAGGTCCCCCTGAAAGTACCGAGCATACAGCCGTGAAATGGGTAAGCCGTATCCAAAACCAGCCTGCAACGGAACAAAAAGCAAACATTTGCAACTCAAACACCGTCCCTTTTGTTAAAACCGTGCGAGATAAGGCAGTTTCTCTTTGTTGGGAAGGCAAACGCTGAACACAGATTTGATTTGTGAAGGCACGGACCAGCGGGACCGCTCCGGGCTCCAGGCTCGGCGTTGGGGCAGTGGAGTACATGTAGTTAAAGAGGCGATCGATCTTCCTCAGAGCAACTCCTCCTCCTCTGTCACTGATCTGAAGACGGGTGGACAGAATTAGAACAGGGACGGAAAAACTTCAAATATTACTGTTCAGTTTGCAAAGCTGGTGTGGGCAGCAATAGGCTATATGCCACGGGTAGTTGTGACGTACTTCCGTTAAAATATCGGCCACATTCTGCACTTCCGGTTCCTATCCACTGCAGTTGTTGTTAGCATTAGCTCCTAGTAGCAAACCATGAAAAAGACTCAACACGGAAAGCGGCTGCGAGCTACTGGCACTACAAGTGAGTTCCGTTGTGTCCGCCCACCGGTGGGTACAGCTGTTCCATTCCCCCGCCAAGGGGGGGGGTTAGGGCGACAATTTATCGCGGCTATCCGTAAGGGAAACGTCGCTATAGATTTATATGGATTCATATGTGTATAGAGTTATTATTGGTGTATGTACTGTAGATGTTTTATTAAATGTATTTGCTCATTTATGTTGGTGTCATTCCCGCTAACCGGAAGTGCGCGGTCGGGCTCATGAATGCGGAAGTGCTAGAACGGAAGTCCGTGGCATATAGCCTATTCAATCATGTGTCAACAGTGCCAACAGTGGTGTCACAAACGTTGTTCAAAAGTCCATTGTCAAAAGCGACCAATTTCGTTTGTCCTACTTGCATCAATCCACGACAACAAGTACAACGCAACAATACAATTAGAGCCGTTGGCGTCGAAACAGTCAAGTCGTTTCAATATCTAGGGGATGTGTTGGACTGTACTGGAACAGCCGAAGCTGCCGTTCGGGCACGTATACGTGTGGCGTGGAATAAATGGCATCTACTCGCTTCTATACTGATGCGGTGCGACATCCCACTACTCCTACGTTCAAGACTCTATGGCTCAGTGATACGTCCCGTGCTGTTGTATGGCGCAGAAACATGGCCAATGACAACAAAACTCGAACAGCAACTTCACCGAACCGACATGAAAATGCTCCGATGGATGCAACGCATTAGTCTTAAAGATCACATCCAATCGACCGAAATCCTGCGTCGAGCTGGCTTATGTGCGATTAAGGACGCATGCCGGCGACACCGTTTGCGGTGGTTCGGTCATGTTAAACGAAGTGAAAACAGTGCTATACTTGCTATTGAAAACCTTGAAGTACCTGGCACCCGTCCCAAAGGCCGTCCGAAAAAGACCTGGGCGCAAACGATTCAACAAGATCTGAAAGCGCTGAACCTCAATGAACTGGACGCAACTGACCGCCTAATCTGGCATCAAAAACTTGGCGACAAAGAAGTAACGTCCCACCCCGGAATCGGGAAAACTGACGTTAAACGAAGATAGATTACTAAATATTAGTATAAAGGATACTACGCGTGTATTTGTTCACCTTTATTGAGAGATCTTCTTTGCCCAGAGTGACTCGTGCTTTTACTGGCGGCAGTCCTTCGTTAGTGTCCTCGTAGTGCTCGACGGTCGCCCTCATCGAGTTCTGCAAGCAGAGTCCATTAATTGAGCTCGACAGGAGTGCTGCTCACATTTTAGCCGCGCTGCAGTTAATTGCACTTAAAGATCACAGTTGGATAAAGAGCAGCTCTGCTCACCTTGAAGAGCTCAAACAGCATGTGGAACAGGTGGGAGGGCACGTACACCACCTGGATGGGCTTCGTAGGAGTCTTCACTGCAGAGCAGAAGAAACCATGAAACAAGTCCAAAGAAGTCGCGACGGCGTGCAACATGTAAAATTAAAATAAATTCAGTGGTTTGTAATAAACCCAGATTGTATTCACAGGACAAGACGGTAAACATGCCACATGTTTAAATTAAGAAATTACACCCAAAATGCCATTTTGAATTATGAGCATGTTTCATCCCTTCTTCTTTTAACAACGGTGTGTGTGAACATCTAGGGAGTGAGGCTGAAGCTTGTGCAGGGGGGTGTTGTCCCACTCTGCTCTGGTGTGATGCTGCTCAACAGTCCTCGGTTGTCTCTGTTGAGGCTTGATTTTTAATTGTCCATCGTTTTCATTTGCAAACTCTAATACGACAAAGCCGTGATGTTGTAACTGACACAGCACGAGGTTAATCATTGATGAAATAGCCAAGGCCTTATGAGAGCACAAGCTGTTCTAAAAGCAGGCGTGCACTTTTCTGCATTGATGTGTAAGCTGCCAATGCAAAGGGTGCTAATGCACCCCCATACCATCAGAGAGGCAGGCTTTACGCCTCTTTGGTTTTCCATGTTCTCAGTTTATATTAATTAACTTTGGTGCAGAGAAGATGGCAGAGTTTCTGGATGGAGTTCGTCTTCTGCTTCTTTGCACGATAGAGCTTTAACCAGCAACAGCGGGTGACTTAATGTGTTTACAGACAGTTTGTTGAAATGTTCCTGAGCCCGTGCAGAGATGCCCAGAACAGAATTAGATGTTTTGATGCTCCTGTTAAAACTGTGGGGGTTTTTTTAGGTTTAATTAATTGGGGTTCATGAGATTTACAAACCGTTTCGTTCTGGTTTTATTTATATTCAACACAATATCTAAACTTTTTTGGAATTTGGGGTTGATCTTTGGAAGTAAATGAACACAAACTCCACAGTAACAGAACACATCACATCAACACATGTCCAACTCAAGAGCCATGGGACAAATCTGGCCCCCAAGATGATCATTTAAATGTAAAATATTGTTTGATTTTTATTTAAAGATACAGGTAGTCCTCGAGTTACGATGTTTCGCGGTTACGTCACGCATCTCATTAAGAAAAAAAAAATTGAAATTTTTTATTTTGAAAGCCGAGTTCCGAGTTCCTTCCTGTTTTGGCGGCAGAAGCAGTGGAAAACTCAGTGGAAAATTACAGGAGACCTTATTGTTGGACCGGAGGTTTACGAGGCAGACCGGAGGCAGAGGAGGTTAGGAGCAATGAGCTAACATGCTAACAGACCTTACTGTAAATGCCCTGGACCGCGCAAAGCACAGGCAGCTGCAGATGTTGGTGGAGCAACGAGCTAACATGCTAATAGACCTTACTGTAAAGCTGTGGACCGTGCGAAGCAATGGAAAACTACAGGCAGCTGCAGAGCTTGGAAGAACAATGAGCTAACATGCTAACAGGCGGAGGAAGGCTTCACCAGCTCCCAGTAGGTTATTAACTCTTTTTTCTCTTCATTATGGTTCAAAATGTATGTGTTTTTTTGATAATTATGTAGGGTACTGTGTTAGGATAGGCGAAGTGCTTGGTAAAATACAGTACTGTAATGATAAGGTGCAATTTGGACGCTTGTTCCGAGTTACGTCAAAATTCGACATACGACGGCGCGTAGGTACGGATCTCCGTCGTAAGTCGGGGACTACCTGTACTGATAAATGCATGGTTTAGTGTAGACTTCTCGTGTCAGCTGGTTAACGTTGCAGCCAGAGAGACGGCTGGATCATTCTGTCATTACTGATCCTGATGTGGACAGAGCAACAGAACACCATGAGACAGATCAAACTATTGTTCATGAACCTACAACCAAGAAAAGACGCTGAGCATCGATTTAATTTAAAGTATCAGCTGAAAGTGGCTCGGACAACGTTTTCAAAATCTGGCTCCTTTTGATAGCGGAGTTGGACACCCCCCTAAGTGGTGGACTGTTGCACAGAAAGGCGTCTTACTGTTGAACTCCTCGATCTTGAGCTCCGGAGCAGCGGAGTAGTACTTCTCACACAGCATCTTGGCCGTGTCGTAGGCATCTGATGGGAGAGGCAGAGCGGCGTGACTCAGCGTTAAAAACAGCTCGGCGTGTTTGTTCCTGCTCGTCTTCCAGCTGCGGGTCACTGACGTCGCTGCTGTCGAGGCGCCGGTCTCGCACAGCGCAGCGTTGATCCATGCTGCTGGAACGCTTTAAAGCAGGGGTGCTCATTACGTCGATCGCGGAGGCACTACCAGTAGATCGCAACGTGACATTAAAGCTGCAGTCTGCAGTTCTGTAGTGCAGTCTAAGCTTTCTAAAAATATATTTTTAACATATTTCTTCACTCTGTCACTATCTCCTGACAGACTGATGTTAGACAAAGTAATCTCTGAAAAAAACTATAGTCCCCTTGCTTCTCCAGGTGGTAAATAAGCATTTCTAAAAAGCCACAGTGACCCGCCGTTAACCAGCCAATAAAAACAGAGTTTTTAACCAGCCAATAAAAACAGAGCTTCTCACTTCTCACGCTCCTAACCCACGCCCCCCCCCGTCCCAGCCCCGCGGCCGCGCAGGTTCTCGTTGAAATAATTGCAAAGCGATGCAAAACTGTTTTGTATGTGACACAAATGTATTAAATTCCCCTTCTTCATCCCTGATCTGGACTTTTCTTTTGTTTTTTTGCCAAAAGTCAAGTGATCGCTTCCTCCTCCACTGACAGAAATGAGGAAATGGATGAATTTGTCACGAGCGAATTAAACTCGGGTTCAACGTGGCTGCGCGAGGCTCAGCAGATTTCATGGTGTTCTGGTGTGCTGGACCAGCGCTCCATGTTTTTATTTTATTTTTTAGAACGTTTTATTAACATATAATCACAGAACTTCGCTCTGTCACTTCGCTCTGTCGCGGCTGCCACAGGACATGTAGTGGAGGCGGAGCTAAGAAGGCAGAGCAGCGAGAGCAAGGGGTAGCAGAGCCATATATGGCTCTGAGTGGGGAGGGACCAGAATGCTTTCCCTGTTGAAAATTTTCCTAAGTGCTGCGGTCTATAAAAACTGCAGAGTGCAGATTTAAAAAAATTGTCAGCCTATCAAACATCCCGTCACTTGATTGACATACAGGGCAACCAATCAGATGACGAGCTTTAGGTCACCGCTCATGCTCATTCTCCTCGTTGTGTTTTGCTGTCACCACCCCCGGGCACCTCATGTGGTCCCTGCGGGCAACCAGGTGCCCGCGGGCACCACGTTGGTGACCCCTGATTTATTATATGTGTTGTGCAATATTGGCTTATGGTACGTCCAGACCGAACGCTTTTTGAGCGGCCAAAAAGCGCGAAACGCCTCAAGCTGGACGCACGGGACCCAGTGGTGTTCAGACCAGAACGTGAAGCAGCAGCGGCGGGGGGGAGGAGTTAGCAGAGCTTAACTTGCTAAACGTGAAAAGTTCACAATTCAAAACTTACCCGATATCCCGACTTCCTCACTGGCACTCCGCCAGGCAAGGTCCTTTTTATTTCTCCTCCATACTTGAACACGACTTCGCGGGTTATTTCCGTGTCTCACAAACAATACGTCACACAGTTGCGCAACACCCGTCCCCCTCGTTACCGCGTCACATAGCTGACTCTCTCTCCTCCCGACTCTCCCTGATTGGTTGACAGACGCGTTGAACGGCGAAATGTTCGGCATTTTCAAGTCGAGCTGTGGAGGCTGCCGCGGGCTCACGTGCACGGAAAACGCTCAAAAGCCACTTCCAAAACACTCAACACGCACGTGACGCGACGCCCGACCCCTAGACGCGCCTGGAGGCGCGTCCACCATTGACTTTGCATGTAAACCGGCCGCTCCTGCAGCTCAAAACGCATTCGGTCTGGACGTACCATTATAGTTATGCAAGGTACATCAACATACACTGTACATAAAAATAATCCTTAATACATTTGAAGATAATTATACGTTTTGCATTTTTGTATTGGGTAGATTATTTTGACTCGGTTGTTTTATAAGTAGATTGCATGCTGAAAAAGTGTGAGCACCCCTGCATTAAAGTGTTGTTAACGTGTGACGGAGGAAACGACACGTCTGCACTAAAACCTCCGTAAGAAGAGCTCGGGTCAGAGCACAAAGGCACAGAGTCGGTGTTATTTTAGGAAGTTAGAAGCCGTTGTAAACTTGAGCTTAATGGCTGACGGAGTAAGAAAACTTGTTGAGATAACGGATCATAAATTAGTTTTACTGCGAAGAACTGAAGATGATTTATCAGACTGCAGTCAAAGAGCACAGACGTAAAGTTAAAAATCATCCAAACAATATCTAACCACCGACTCCCCTGTCCGACTCCTGAACACACAGAAAGGCAAGAAACAACTTCTAATCGGGTTCAAAAAGAAGATTTTCAGTCTTAGAATCATTTCATGATTTTGGTGTTTAACAATAAAAAATGTGTTTTTTGGAACAGGACCGCAAACGCCTGAAATTCTTTAAATAACCAGGAAAGGCACAAACTTGTCACCAAGTCGGACCGGAGCCACGTGGAAACGGTTGACGGACCGGACAACAGTGCGAGCTTCGACACTTGATTATGGAATGAACCAGCAACGCAGGTGGAAACGTTTTAAAAGCGTCGTCGGTGAAGATGCCGTTTTGCAGGAATCAGTTTTCTTGTTAACAGACGCAGCAAAATCGTGGCGACCGCAGAGTTTTCCTCACGTGTGGGCTCTGCAATTACGTCGACGCACAGCTGGAAGACATTTCCAAGAGGCCCATGGGGTTGTGTCTGTGCACGTGCCTCTTCCTGCAAACACGATTCTTGGAAAACAAAGAGCAGAACTCACGAGAACAAGAAACGCCTGCGATGAAGCAAACACTCAACATGTGTTGCACCTGATCTCAGGAAAACTTCCAACTAGAAGATGCAAGCTGAACTGAACACTTCAGAAAAGTAGAACATTTTGTCCACCAAGAACCAACGGAGGCGCTGGAACTCACCGCTGACCACTTCCGAAACGCTGCAGGTGGGATCGATGCTGCCGATGTGTTTGGGATGGGCTGGGTTGGTGTCGTTCCCGAACAGGAGAGCTGAACACAGAAATAAAACGTCCACCTTAAAAACAAGCTCGAGACGGCCTGGAATCGAACCGGCGCTCCTGTGGGACCCACTGTGCTGGTTGATGAGCATGCGGAAGGAGATGCGGTTGGTGTAGAAGCGGTCGAGGAAGTACTGGATGTTGCTGCTGCTGAACGGGTCGAAGCCGAATTTCTCCTTGTACTCGATGACCCCCTGAGCCATGGTGGGGACCACGTCGTTGTGACAGTTCCGGATCTCAATCAAGAGCTCCAGAAAACTGAAAGATAAACATTCAGACTGGGATCATCTTGTATTAGGAAATGACGGAGTTCTGTTTTTGTCAAACCTTGAAATTAAAGTGATGATAAAATGAGGTATTTTGGTACCTCAGAAAATGGCATCTCCTTTCACTGCTACGCTGATGATTGCCAAATCTATGTGCCTTTGAGGCAAGTTGATGCCTGGTCCATTAAACCTCTTATCGTGTCTCGAGGATCTTAAAGCTTGGATGGCCCTAAACTTCCTGCATTTTAATGAAAAAAGACTGAGGTACTTGTTTTTGGACCTAGTGGAGCTTGTTCGAGCCCTCCAGTTGACTTAGACCCCCTGACAATGTATGTAAAATCTACAGTTACAAACCTTGGTTTTAAGATGGACAGTGATTTTAAGCTCGAGAGTCAAATAAGGGCCACAGTAAAGTCTGGTTTTTATCATTGAAAATTGACAAAGGTGAAACCTATTCTGTCTCGGCAACAGTTCAAAACAGTAATCCATGCCTTCATTTCATCACGGCTGGATTACTGTAATTCTCTCTACCTTGGAGTCAGCCAGTCCTCACTTGCACGTCTGCAGCTGGTGCAAAATGCTACTCTCCACTGGCTGCCCGTGTATTTTAGAGTTCATTTTTAAATTCTCTTGTTTGTTTTTAAGGTTTTAAACAACTTGCCCCCACTTATTTGGCAGAGCTTCTACACCATTACACTCCATCCCGGTCACTCAGGTCTGCTGACCAGCTGCTCCTGGTCTTTCCAAAGAGTAAGAGGAAGCTTCGAGGAGACAGGGCCTTCTCTGTTAGTGGCCCTAAGTTATGGAACGCTCTGCCTTTACACATTCGACAGGCCCCCTCACTGTCCATTTTTAAAACCCGTTTGAAAACTCATCTATACTCATTGGCCTTCAACCCAACTGAGACTTCATTTTTGATTGATTTTACATGTTTAACTTGTCGTTTTATTGTATTTTAAATTGAAATTTTAGTTCACTGTGTGTTGGTTTTGTATCTCTGTTTTTATGCTTTCTTTTAGAGTCAGAGAGAGTCATAGAGTCTTTATTGTCATTTGCACCGCATGTGGTACATGTGATGAAAACGAGATTATGTACACGGGGTCCCAGTTACATCCAACAACAAATGCAAGAGAAAAACAGTAATAACATCTAGAACTAACTAAGAAAAACATCAACTAGTAATACACTAAGCTTATCTTGTTTGTATCTGATGTTCAGCACTTTGTTTCAGCTGTGGCTATGTTAAAGCGCTTTATAAATAAAGCTGATGATGATGATGACAATGACGATGGAGGAGCACTTGGACTAACGCCCAAACTTCCATTTAGAGAACGTCAGTGAAGATGAATCGGTCTAGCTTCCATGTATTCAATTAAAATTCTTATCATTCTATTCAATTCAACTATAAATCCTAATTCTTTAGCAGCGGGCTGAACAATTCTTGGAAGTCTGTCTTGTGCACAAAGAGCCCGGTCCACATCCTGTGTGCACTGTTTTGATGTAAACACCACACAGCTGTTTCATCTGCGTTCACTCACTCATTCAGAGTGTGAGGGTCCTCCGGCTTCCTGTTCTCAAACTCCAGCAGCTCCACGAAGCTCTGCAGGTACCTGATGAAACGAGCACGAGACAAAGGTCAGCTTCAACACAAGCACGTCATGAACCTGATTGTCTTAGCGAGGAGCCACAGAAACATCTTCTCACCATTTCTGGACGAGCCTGATGGAGGGCTGACTCAGCAAGTTGTCTGGCAGCAGGTTGACTTCTCTCATGCTGTTGGCCAGCCGCACCGGCAGCTCCTTACGCAGGAACATGTAGGAGGTTTTCTCACATGCATTCTCCCTCCCTTAGGAGAAGAAGAGCAAACAGTGGTCCTCAAAAGGTCGTATCAATATGAAAACAAAGAGAGAACGTGTGTCGTAACATTTACATGTACTAACTAAATGTTTCAAATAGAAAGTGGGGCTCATTCATTGACTCTTGAAGCTGACTTATGAGTCCTACGAGGAGCAAAAATCAAAACTAAGCTCAAATAAACAGTCCCGCTAGGAAGTCATGAATCTTAAGGGCTTGAAGAGCTGAAGAGTCAAAACAATATTCATGTTTAAGAACTTAAAAAAAGAAAAGATAGACCGTAGTGCAGAAAAATATCTTTCATGAGATCACTTGGAAGCCCCACTTTAGACCGTTAACTTAAGGACTACTGTGCTGCACCTGTCTAAAGCTTTTGACACCGTGGATCATAACATCTTGTGTCATAAGCTCTCACACACTGGTTTCTCAGATCACACCATTGGTTAGTTTTCCAATTACCTCAGATCGAAAGCAGCACATTCAACATGAGGTTACTTCTTCCAGTTATTTAACTGTCAATAATGGTGTACCACAAGGCTCAGGCTTAGGACCCACTCTCTTTACAGTCTACATATGGTAAGTAATGTGGGGCAGATCATTCCTGATGCAACCTTACATCTCTATACCGATGACACAGTTGTTTATTGTTGAGCTAAAACAGTTGCTAAGGCTTTCCAGCTTCTACAGTCTGCATTCAACATCATCCAGTCAGAATTGTTCCATCACAAACTGGTGCTAAATGCAGATAAAACCAAAGGGATGTTATTTTCAAACAGGAAGTCAGTCCCAGTTCTTCCTTTGATTTTATCCTTAAATGGTGTCCCTATTGAGTTTGTCGATTCTTACAAATACTTGGGAATTTTAGTCGATGCACATCTCTCTTTTAAGCCTCATATTGAAAACCTAGTAAAGAAACTGAAAGTTAAACTGGGATTCTTTTTCAGAAACAGATCATGTCTAACACTGAATGCTAGGAAACACCTTGTAACTGTGACTTTCCTTCCCTCCATTGATTACGGTGACAAGAGCAGACTGTGAGAGTAACGTTATAAATGCTGAGCTGACACACACACACACACATACCTAAGTTTGTTTCTAAACTTCTAGAGAAATAGTTGAGTCCCAGTTGAAGTGCTTCCTGGAGGATCACACTATCCCTGAGCTATTCCAATCTGGCTTCAAATCTCTCCACAGCACTGAGACTGCCTTACTGAAGGTTTTTAACGACATCTTCTTATCCACAGACACTGGTGACTCCATGCTGCTTGTCCTATTGGACCTCACATCTGCTTTCGACACCATCGACCATGAGATCATCATTGCTAGGTTGGAGCAATGGGTGGGCATCACAGGGTCAGCCCTCAATTGGTTCAGATCCTACCTCGCTGACAGATCCTTTGTGTGTCCATCAACGATTTTAGTTCTGCAGTGGCGGCACTTAAATGGGGGGTTCCGCAGGGGTCCATCCTGGGTCCTCTCCTATTCTCCTTATACCTACTGCCACTCTGAGCTATTTTCCGGAAAC
This sequence comes from Garcialebias charrua, assembly GCA_038048925.1. NCBI lineage: Eukaryota > Metazoa > Chordata > Actinopteri > Cyprinodontiformes > Rivulidae > Garcialebias > Garcialebias charrua. The sequence goes on from JBBPBX010002441.1 coordinate 69,761, forward strand.
ACAACATACCTTTTCCACTTCTACGCTGAGGACTGTCCAATTTACTTCCCCCTAAGACACAATGGTGCATGCTCTATTCAACCTCTGCTCAACTGCCTGGGTGACATCAGGGACTGGATAGCTTTAAATTTCTTAAGTTTCAATGAAAAGAAGTCTGAAGCCATATTGTTCCTTCCCAACGACACAATCTCGAACCACTGCATCGACCTTTCTGCTCTAGCCCTGTCTGAAAAACAAAAAGTCACAAATCTGGGAGTGATAATGGACCCTTCCATGAAACTCAACAGTCATGTAATAATGATTGTTAAATCCTGTTTTTTACAGCTGAGGCGACTGTCTAAGCTGAAGCCCATATTATCCAAAAATAACCTGGAGACAGTAATACGCACATTTATTACATCTAGGCTTGATTACTGCAATTCACTTCTGTTTGGTATCAGTCAGACACCACTGCACAACTTCAACTGGTCCAGAACGCAGCAGCTCGATTTTTAACCAGTACAGGCAAAAGAGAGCACATTACACCAGTCTTGGCCTCCCTACAATGGCTACTGGTTCGAAGTTTCTCATCTTTTGGAAATTTGTGAAGGTTCACTTGTTCACGGCTGATATTAGAACACCCAAATGTGCTACAACGTGACGGCATTTTTCAAGTTACACAAATAAAAGAGGCGATCCTTCAGGAAATGAATGTGTATGGCAAGCAGTTAACACACCAAACAAACGGGCAAGGCTCTGCCTTCTTCCCGTTGTCACGTCACACTGATGACGTATTGCAGAAATGCGCGAAATTCTAGGGGCGTATCCCAGAGAAAAAATTACCATAATTTAGAATGAAATTTTAATATATTTATAATTTATTTTGCAAAAACGAACAGAGCTCAACGATATAAGATATATATGTTCTGACAAATATGCAAATTTCCAACATCATGTCACAATCCCTTTAAACGTCACTGTAGTTCATGAGAAGCAGAGAAGTTCATGACACAATGAAAGCTTCTTCCTTCTTTAGTTACAGATTCAGTCTTATGATGGTCTTTAAGACTCCAAGTTACCAAACAGGTTAAAAACTGAACAGTTGAGCAAAATCAGAGAGAATCCAAGCATATCAAGTGAAACTTCACTCATCCAGGAATATTAAAAACAGCTCCAGCATGCCATGTCCTGACTTGACTGAGGATGACGTTTCATTTATTCTTATGCACGATTATAAACAAAATCCTCAAACTTAACCAGCAAGTGTCAAGACACTTCCTGTTGCTCACATTCAAGCCACAGCCATGAGAACAACTTACATAACGGTGTTTAATCAGCTGGTTTAAAGAAAGCCACACAGCAGCAGTTACTACCAGTCATTATGTGTTTTAGGACTCATTGTTTAGTCTCGCTCAGTCACGCGACCTTTATTTTTAACTTTATTGTTTAACTTTTAACTTCAAAATCAAAACAATCAGCAGAACTTTTAGAATGAAGACAATGATTGGAATAACTGAACAACCTGGACTTCACTGCAGATGACGGTGAAGTTGGCTCATGATTCCAGCTGGCTAAAGGGCTATTCCGCTAAAAACAATCGTTTACTTTTAGTGGAGTAGATTGAAGAAAGGCACACAATTAATTTCTTCAAGCTTTTAAAAAAGGACTGAAAGGAGCTTAGGATTTCACAAATTAAAAACTGTGATTTAAAGACTTTGCTTTAATTATGGGATAATCCAGACCAGGTTATGTTGTTTATTTGTCATGTGCAGGTTAACACAATGTGAACAGTGCAATGAAATATTCAGGATGAGAAGAACCGATTGGACTCACTAAAAACAAAAACACAAACAATACTAAAGCGTGCAACAAGGGTACAAAATTAAGTAATAAAACATGAAAAATAATAATATTTACAAGGTCCAAAAGAAATATAGTAAACAATAAAATGGTACAAGCAGGATGAATTCATATGAATAACTATTTCACATGTAGTAATACAGCTTAAATGCACACAATATATATTGCACATAACTAACATGAACAATCTGAATATTGTGGTTTTAAACTGGACCAATGCCAGTACTGTATAGTTCAGAAAGCAACAGAAAACCAGTTTGTCTGAATATCCTGATTCATGCTCAATAATCCAGGTAGAAATATCCAACAAAGTTAAAGTCAGGCCCTCTGGACAGTTTCTTTGTGTTGAAACGTTTCGTCTTTCATCCAAAAGTCTTCATCAGCACCGAGAAGCCGAAACAAACTCAGACTGAAGAAAAACGCTTCAACACAAAGAAACTGTCCAGAGGACCTGACTTTAACTTTGTTAGATGTGTCTGAACTTTCACAAACTGGGAAAAAAATAAAGGTTCAAACTGTGTTTTGAATACTTTAGCTCAGATTTAAACAAGCTAATTCAACTCAACTTTATTTTGGTAAATTATAAACATTACAAACAAAAGGAAAACAATATAAAATGGTAAATCAATCATTTACCAAAAAAGGAATAGGATGAAGCCAAGGCTTATACTTGCCTACCCTGTTCATAGACTCAGCAGTCTACATAATGACATATATCTACTGTCCATATATATATAAATACGTACATTTACTGTATATTTAAATATGCATGTATAGCATACATACATACATGGTTACACAATACATATATACATCTACATAACATATCCATAAGCTTTTATAATTTTACATTTAAGGCTCTTTTAAAGCTCACCAAAAAAGCACATACCGTAATTTGAGATCATCATTCAGTTCATTCCAGTTTCACGTCGATAACTGAAATACATCTAGATTTTACTTTACTTTTCTCTTTACCTTGTTCAAATATCAACAAACCTCGTAAATTATATTTACTCTCTCTTAACTTAAATAATTTCAGAATTCCAAAGGGAAGACTTTTATTCAGTGCTTTTTACATTATTTCCAGTATTTTTATATAAACAATGTCATTCAATTTTAAAGTATTATTTTGAATAAAGAGTTTATAAGTTGTCTAAAAAAGCGAAGTCTGGTCCTCTGGACATTCAAAAAACAAAACAAAACAAAGCAAAAAAATGGTAGTTTATTTGGTTCACAATCGGTCTTTTGCACGTGACGTCACGGCTAATGTCTTTTTGCACTTACGGTCGCCATGTTGGGTGCATACCGGTTCATTTAAACAGAGGAAGTCCATGTTAAATACAGTGCGATACAGAACAATAACATCAGCAAAATGCAAACTAAATATAAAAATGAGCAGAAGCCTTTTATAGAGAGAAACTCAACCTTGAAGCCAGAGAACGTTACATGGTGAAATAAGCCTAATCACTTTTTTTTTGTAACTTTTATTAATACGTCAATAGTAGTTTTATTTGCTTGCATTTCCCCATATTTCTGAGCAATATAACAAGTAGGGCATAATTGTTGTTGTGGAGCTGTTCAAGCTGGACCTGACACTCAAAACTTGTGGAAATGCACTTTACCATGATGTCAAATCAGAAGCGAACTTCATCCAGACAACAATAAGGTAAACCCACCGGCATGTGCATGCTGCTGTGGCTAACACACAACAGATAACAGATCATACACAACAGATAACACACAACAGAGATAACACACACACACAACAGATTACTGCCACAGCCAGGTCATGTCAGAGCCAGGTGTAACGTTTTACTAAAGCGTGTTTTGTATTAAAAACAAGCCGCCGCAGTAAAACACTGAGGTAAATAAAATTATTATTATTATTATAAATAAAAGGCCCTGCTCACCAAAATCCAGAAACTGCTTGATGGACAGCGGGGACGGAGAGAACCTGGAGTAGAACTCGATCCTCCGGTTGGTGTTTTTCATCAGAGACCAGAAGAGCCTCATTTTGAAACTTTAGCTGTTTCTGGATGAACCGAGTCAGACACAACGTTTCATCACCGGAGGAGACACGGACAGTCCTTCTTGTCTCGTCGGTGTCCACATTTCCACCGTCCACGGTGGACACGACTCATTAATGTCCACAAAAGGAGAGGATAGGACACGGACAGCTCTCTTAAACAGCTCTGTGCTGCTTCCTGAGCCTACATTTCTAGACATTCATCATTGCCTCATCTGCGTTAAGTCACCGGAAAAAGATCCGTTTCCTGTTGGGATTTTCAAAACAAAAGCTTCAAACCGTGGCGTTCTAACGGAGTGGTAAACAAGAGAAAATAAATTAATACTGACATCGACTAATATAATTTAAATATTAGGTGAAACATCAAACTATAATCTATAAATAAACTATAAATGATAATAATAAAGGTTGAATGAAAAAAAAATCTCAAATATGACAGGACAAAAACTGTCTGTCCGTCAAACTTTAGCATAACTATTCCTCGTATAAATGTGTGAAACTCAATTTAAAGTGTGTCAACCATCTATTTCAAGCACTTACACCTAGAAATAAAGTGAGATTATTAAAAACAAACGAGGTCGTTTACTTTGAAGGTTCAAAGCTCCCTACATCCGGCCTATCGATGACGCACAGCACGTATTTCCGGCTGTTTTTCTAAGCTCTGTTGTGATTGGCTGAAAACAAGTGCTCAAAGCAGACACCTGTGTTGAGTATTTTGAAGGGACACGTACTTCCGGTGTGTAATTAAGTTCACGTGAGGATGTGTGTATATAAGGTGACGTGTCAAACAATAAAATAACCCGTGGCAAGAGAGTGCAGGGGTACACTCAGGTGTGCTAGGTGTGGCGGTCCCCATGAATATGGCAAGTGCGATGACGACTCAAAAGTTCAGTGTTGCAATTGCGGAGGTGCACATAGTGCTGCGTTTGGGGGTTGTTTGGTACAAAAGGAGGCCAGAGAAGCATTGAAGATTAAGACCTTGGAGAAGATTACTTATGCTGAAGCGTTAAAGAAGGTTAGGACTGTAGAGCCGACAGCAATGAGAAAGGACAACACTGTGCAGAGGTGCTCTGAAATGAATCCGATTAGGCCACTGAACCATCCTACTTTGACCCCCTTGGTGGAACAAAAAGCTTGCTCTCACAAATGCGTAGTTGATGATAAGTCCATGTTAGTGGAAAAAGAACAGTTTGTGGCATTCATATGTCATATAGTTAATGTCACGACGCAGATGAAAAAGAAAAGCGATAAAATACAGACTATTGTAGCAGCAGCAGGTAGATTCTTAGACATAACAGACATTCAGGCAGAACATATACATACCCTGTTAAATTCAGTTGAATCCTCAAACGGTCATGGGAAACCAAAAGGAGCAGAACAACGTATGGAACCTAAAGTAGCCGAACAACTGCTGGCCACTAAACCACAAAAGAAAAAGCAGACCAACGAATAGTAAATATTGCAGTAGAATAATAGCAGTAATAAGAATAGAAAAAAAAAGGTTCAAGGAATTTGGTTGGTTGGGACTCTTAGTGTGACGATGAGATTGGATATTGTGGTTTTATTGCGTACGGCCTCAGGAACTAGAGGGTGTCTGGCTATATTTCGTTTTTAAAAAAGAATTTTTTTTAACAGTGTAGCTTGTATGATAGGATATAGGTGGAAACCTTTTTTTTTTTTTTGTCATGTGGTCCACACTCCATATCAGTTGGTGGCGGTAATGCACCTCGTTGTTTGCCAACCGCCATAAAACTACTAAGAAGAAGAAGAAGAATAAAATAACCCCCCCTTGGAGTCATTCCCTTTGTGGTGAACAAACGAGAACGCTGACTCTTGGTCATTTATTCCTCCGTGATGTGGTGTATCTGGACAATTTCACGCTCAGACTCCGCTGAGTGACGCTACCTGCTGACAGGTTATGGGCCCAAGCCAGCAGAACCCAGGCCAGCAGAACCCAGATACAACCCAGACAGCCCAGGAGAACTCCAGGAAGAGCTCAAGAGACAACCCGGAAAAGCTCTGGACGACGGCGAGCACGGGTGAAGCTTTTTGGAGATTGGAGTCATAAGGACGAGCGTTTTGGTGAGCAACTGCTGAATGCTAAGCTAGCACCATGAAGAAACGCGTCGTTGATTCAAGTAGCCGATGGGCGCGGCTAACCAACGGAGATGAAAGCAATTATGGACTGTGAGACGAAAAGTTCTGGGACACCATCGGGGAGAAGGTTGTTTACCGGCCGATGAAATGTGTTTTCCGGCTGATGAAGTGAGTTTACCGGCTGATGACGACGAAGGTGGTTTACCGGCTGATGACGATGAAGTGTTTTCCGGCTGATGACGATGAAGTGTGTTTACCGGCTGATGACGATGAAGTGTGTTTACCGGCCGATGACGTGGATGTTTTACCGGCCGATGATGAGTGTGTACCGGCCGACGATGAGGATGAACCAGCCGACGATGAAGATGAACCGGCCGACGATGAGGATGAACCAGCCGACGAAAGACCAGCTGCAGAAAGCTAAAGAGGACAGTAGGGGACGAAAACACAAAGTAATGTATGATGAAGAAGTCCATGCTGCGTGATGAAGAAGTCCGTGCTGCATGATGAGGAGATCCGTGCTGTATGATGAGGAGATCCATGCTACATGAGGAGCTGAGGTTTGAAAGACACAGATGAATGAGCAGCTGATCCAAGCAGCTGCAGCAGTCTGAGATGAAGGAGCATCAGGCCCAACAGATTTAATAAGGACAGACTGTACTACCTCAAAACCGAATACCGAATGTGAGTATGATGAGTGCAATAAAACTTTTGATTGGCACGAGATATTGGGACACTGCAACCATAGTAATATTTTAAAAATTGCAAAATGTAGTTGATGGGCATAAATACGCTTTAATATTCACTGATGATTTTTCCGGTGCAATGTTTGTTTATTTTCTCAAAAATAAGAGGTACTGTTCAGATATATAATTATAAAGAAATTCTTTTTGGCTGATACAGCACCATATGGGTAAATAATAAGTATAAGGTCGGATAATGGTACAGAAATCATATCTAAAGGTTACAAAGAACTGTTAAGTAAAAATGGGATAAAACAGAAACGAGGAAAACTCGATGCAAAATGCACAAAAGATATTTATAATAACAGTCCTGCATATTAGATTTATTTTCCAGAGAGTCAGAGACAGAGTCAGAGACAGAGTCAGAGACAGAGTCAGAGACAGAGTCAGAGACAGAGTCAGAGACAGAGTCAGAGACAGAGTCAGAGACAGAGTCAGAGACAGAGTCAGAGACAGAGTCAGAGACAGAGTCAGAGACAGAGTCAGAGACAGAGACAGAAGTCAGAGACAGAGTCAGAGACAGAGTCAGAGACAGAGTCAGAGACAGAGTCAGAGACAGAGTCAGAGACAGAGTCAGAGACAGAGTCAGAGACAGAGTCAGAGACAGAGTCAGAGACAAGAGTCAGAGACAGAGTCAGAGACAAGAGTCAGAGACAGAGTCAGAGACAGAGTCAGAGACAGAGTCATAGACAAGAGAGAGAGTCAGATTCAGAATCACAGGAAACAAGCTCAGATCAACCAGAAGTAAATGACCTGGCACCACCTAGTGGCGAATTAGAAGACAGACAGTATCCTTCTAGAATAAGAAAAGATCATAATGTCCTAATGAATATGTAACAAGTGCAATAGAAGAAAACCACGTAACCAACATAGACTACCGTTACAGATTAACATATGACCTACTTAAAACATTTAAAACATTTAAATGAAGCTATGATGTCACCAAACTCAAAGAATGAACAACTGCTATGGATGAAGAAATATACTCACTTAAGAGAAAATAACATTTTTACCCTAACGACTTTGCCAGTGAAGGATAGATAAGTGGAGAATGTAAATAATGTTTTGTTTGATACTGTTTATTGTATGTTTTTGACTTGATGGATTTTGACAAAATGAACGCAAGTAGGGGTGTTGAGTGGAACAAATATGCTTTCATTTGTCAAGACATGTTTTATTTTGAAGGGACACGTACTTCCGGTGTGTAATTAAGTTCACGTGAGGATGTGTGTATATAAGGTGACGTGTCAAACAATAAAATAACCCCCCCTTGGAGTCATTCCCTTTGTGGTGAACAAACGAGAACGCTGACTCTTGGTCATTTATTCCTCCGTGATGTGGTGTATCTGGACAATTTCACGCTCAGACTCCGCTGAGTGACGCTACCTGCTGACAACCTGATTGGTCAAAGGCGTGTCAGTCAATATCAATCAACCAGCTTGTTTAGGTTTCTATTTATGTAACATATAGGATATCTAAAGGCTTTGTTAAAATGTTTTTAATGAAAAACACTTCACGGTTGATTTTAATTGAAAATAAGCTGTATTCTAGCTGGCTCTGTACTTGCTGTGCTCTGCAGATTTTAGTCTATGTTGCCCCCTAGTGGTAACATTTAGTATTACATCATTCAATTGGTCCACTCAGATGTCAATTCTTGTTTAAAATGCCTTTTTATTAAAAGTCAAATGGTAAATACAATGACGATATATTGAAATGTACACATAACATAATCAATACAAATATATTGAAACTTAACATTGCGGGGCTCAAATAACTGAAAATTTTTACAGTAATCAATGAGTATAATACAAATTTATGAGCTTAAAAGTGCTTTTTACATTAAAATCAAACAATCATTTTTATAAAGTTTAGTTTTCTGCTATTCCAGTTTGGGGGTCACAGTATCAAATGCTCCAAAGACCACTGGGACTACTGACACTATGACAACTTGTAAATTTCCTCTTTCAGCCCTTGTGCTCCTTCTTCCTGATGTTACAGTCACTTGTGGTTGTTACATCTATCACCGCTGCCTTCTCTTGTTTGTCGACCACCACAAGGTAAATGTCTGGTTGGTTAGCCATCACCTGTTCGTAGGTCTGGATATAGAGGTCCCACACCATAGTCATGTGAGTTACCTACTGCACCATCTCCCAGCTATCTCTAACGATGGCATTATAAGATAGTTGAAATGATTGAGTGTTAAAAATCTAAAAGCTCAGGTTTACACAGCTTTTAAAAAGTACAAGGAAAACATGTTTTTTTTTAATGAAGTAAAAAAATGTAAATGTGTGTAAACAGTGGCGTTCTTTAGTCTTTTTGTATATTTTGTCCTTTTAGTTTAATGATTCACAGTTTGTATCCTTACTGCCAACCAGATGTTGCACATGTACAAATAACACTTCAATGAAACTTTAAAGGATGACAAAAACATTTGAAACCTTACAAAAGGTGCAATTTTTTTTAAAAGAACGTCTCATTTAGGCTAAAACATGAAAATGAGGACACAACAAACAATTATAAATAAAAATAACAATTCCAATTATTTTAACTGCACAGAGGAAAATGTCAGCATTTGATTTTCTTTAAAAACACCTTTTATCTTTGAGTTACAGAAAACTGGGAGTAATCTCAGTTAATTTCGGCAAAGACCACAGAGGCTAAAGCCAAAACTCTTTGATTTTGAACATTATTACAAATAATCCTTTAGAATATTGTTCTGTGAAAAGCTAAAAATACAGTCGGTCACAGTGGCAGCAAATATATGTGGTACATACCACCGTCCATACACGGTACATAAGCACATCTCTGGAAACTACAGTAACCCACATATGTGAAGCATGGTAGCAGAAGTGTCATGATTTGATAAGAAGTGTCTTGTTCAAGGGCACATTGTTTATCTGCACAGGATGGACAGAACCGCTGAGATGGAAGCACTTATGTGAAAGTTCATGGCTGCCATCTACCTATCAGTGTTTACAAGTTGAGGCCACACCTTATCTACCTGTATGTGGTCCTCAGTCCACACAAACTGCCTCATTTTATGGATAAATACCTGTATGTCACACATTATGAGAAAACAGTATGACATTAGTGGTAAGTCTGGTCCTCGAGGGCCACTACCCTGCATGTTTTGTTTGTCTGCTCCAACACACCTGAACTGAATCAACAGGTGATTAACAGCCTTCTGTAAAACACGAAGAGGTAAATTAATTATTGATTTACGGGGGCTGGAACAGGAAACCAGGAAAACGTGAAGGAAAAATGGCCGTCAAGAACCAGGACTGTACACCCCTGGTCTATACACACCAACTCACTGTCCTTTAGCAAATATTTTATCCTCTAAATAAAATGAAACAGGTGTGTACTGTATTTCAATAGCGATTGTTTAAGAAAATATACTATTAATATACAGTATTTTTAGTTACCTGGCCTCAGCTTTACACTAATGGTTGTTTTATTTTTCTCATTTGTCTCTATGTGTCCCTGTGATGGAGACCTGCTGGTGCATCCCAACTCTTGTACAGTGACTGCTGAAGATGGCACCCAGGAAGGAAAGGCAGGTAAAGAAAATGGGTGGATGGATAAAAGAGGGACGACCCCAGCTACAACTACTGTATCAGACTAGTATTTCCAAACATAATACCATGTTCTTCAAAGTGCAGGTTTTGATATTTATAACCGTTAAAAGTAAAACTTTTGCTGAATTGAGTTTGTTTCCTCAGATATTCATGGTCTGCTCTATACTGGCCACAGCTAAGGGCTCCACATAGCACCTAGCAAGATGGTGGACGGCCGAGCTCGTTCACCGGCCAGAACTTGTTGAACAAAAAGTGAACTGAGTGTCTCCTGCTATATATTACATAAAACTTTATTCTTTAAAAGAAAAGAAAATGAGTGCAGAATACATGAACTTTCTCTCTCTCTCAGACAGACACACACACACACACACACACACACGAATGGATCTGCTCTCAGGCAGAAATCGGTACTGCCAACATGTAGGTGTTTTCCTTGTTGTCGGCTTCTTCTGTGGGTAACGGGTCGAACTGCCGTCGATACAGCAGCCGGGTGACGAGTGTGATGATGAACATCTCCAGGATGAGCAGCTGCTGACTCAGCACTGTGAACAAACAACAGATCATCGTCGAGGAGTCACACCCGAGCGCTGCACCACAAACATTCAGATTTTTTAGGTTCTGAGGAAAAGTCCAAACAACTCAGCTCCCATCTACACCTGAGTACTTTTTTTAAACAGGTTCTTTCTCTCCCTCCCATTCAATTTAACAAAAATACATTAACAACTATGTTACACCACTAGGTGGTGCTGACGGACTGTTATGCACCCTGGAGTTTTTAGATGTTCAAACACCCTTGTTTTTGTTTACCTTGGCTGCAACCTGCTGCAGCCTCACTAAAGAACACAGCATAACTTTACTCAGCCTGTTTCAATCAGGCTTGATTACTCAGTGCTGTTGCTTCACATGTAGGTCCTGCCTATAAAACCCTTAGGCTGAGCTCTACAGAGGTTGGTAGAAGCCAGCAGAGGGTTGTTGGAACCAGCTGAAGAAAACTGAAGGTAACTGAATTTGCTGAAAGCAGTTGCAGTGCTGTGTAGTGTGAGCACAAGGGATTCTCCACCCTCCCTGGTTGTGGTTTGCTCCTGTTGGAGTTGTGGATTGAGCAGGTGCGTGCTCGTGAGGACTCTAGTTGTTCAATTAGAGTACTGTGTGTGTTGAGGCACTTTGAGTGCTTGGTAGAAACTCTAGCTCAGTCTAGAGTTGTGGATCTGAGGCGCTGTGGCCAGAGTGAGCGTTTGGGATGCTGAGGGCAGCATTTGTGCAGCTGTCCGAGAGGGGGCAGCTGTTGTGAGCAGAGAGAGACTGCTTTTTCTTCATTATTTTGAACTTTGATGACCAGGTGAGTTTTGGTAGTCCTGTTATCGTTTTGTTTGTTTAAAAGGACTTTTGGTGAGGCAGATTGTCATTTTGGGGATTTCGGCGGCCCTGTATAGGGTTGGATCTACCTGAACGGTGTTATTTTCATTTTGGCCAGACTCACCCGGTCCATCTTTCTGTTGTCACTTTATTCCTTTTTATTTTTGTGATGCTGGGCCAGAAGAAGACACTCCAGATCTGGAGGGAGAAGCTACTGAAGACCTCGCCTGCAGCCTGGAGATGTTTTTTTGTTTTTAGTTAAAGTTTTGTTTAAACCTTTTTTCTGTGTCCGGTGTCCATTAAATATGTTTTATACTCTACGGGTCGTAGCACGGTCACATTAACAAGATAAAACACAGGAAACTGTCTACTGTATTCTGTTGGAGAAGAATGTTCTCTCTTAACTTACTCAAACGGAGCCACACTCGACGGCAGGAGATTTTTAACCTTTATGTGCAAGGTACGGGTTACACAAGTATACAGGAAGTACACACAGATATACAGGAAGTACACACAGATATATAGGAAGTACACACATATATACAAGAAGTACACACACATATACAGGAAGTACACACAGATATACAGGAAGTACACACAGATAAGTACACACAGATATACAGGAAGTACACACAGATATACAGGAAGTACACATAGATATACAGGAAGTGCACACAGATATACAGGAAGTACACACAGATATACAGGAAGTGCACACAGATATACAGGAAGTACACACAGATGTACAAGGAGTGTACACATAGATACAGTATACAGGAAGTACACACAGATATACAGGAAGTAAACACAGATATACAGGAAGTACACACAGATATACAGGAAGTACACACAGATATACAGGAAGTACAAACAGATATACAAAAAGTGCACACAGATATACAGG
>JBBPBX010002442.1:0-23248 GCA_038048925.1 Garcialebias charrua
ACCATCACATACATCTACACCTCCAGATGCAGGAAGAGGGCCACCTGCATCATGAAGGACCCCACTCACCCAGCACACACACTCTTTGCCCCACTCCCCTCAGGACAGAGGTTGATGAGCATCAAATGTAGAACCACTAGACGAGGAACAGCTTCTAACCTGAGGCTGTTAGACTCATGGATAAAATAATAATAAGAATAATCACTGTGAAATATCACATCATGCTGATGCTGATCTGTTTTCTTGTTGTTGTGTTCATTTGTGACCATCTGCTCATACAGACTCATGTTCGTGCTGCTGTTTGTAATGATGTTTTTCTATTACATTAATGCTTAGTGTATTTCTAGTTGATGTTTTTCTTAGTTATATCCTAGATGTTATTACTGTTTTTCTCTTACATTTTGTTGGATGTAACTGGGACCCTGTGTACATAATCTCGTTTCATCACATGTACCACATGCGGTACAAATGACAATAAAGATTCTCTGACTCTGATTTTAACTCTTTATTTTTAATTTTTTTATCTGTCTTAACTGTAAAGCACTTTGGTCAGCTTTTGTTGTTTTTACGTGCTATAAATACATTGACATTGTGCTTCAATTTACTGCAGACACATTAATGCTTGCGCTTGACCTTGCGAGATGGTTATGGTGAAATAACATGGTTGATTCAAAGTACTGTACAGTAGTTATCTTGTCATGTCTTGTGTACTGACACACGTTTTGATGTCTTTTGTGTAGGATTTGATTGATTGCAAGTCCAAGCCTGCCAGGTGCAGGAAGGATTGTAAGCCATGGCAACCTTAGTGCCCAAAGTGTCCAGTGGTGGCACCATCAAGATCCGCTTCGACAGCATCGACCAGGGCACTACCAAATGGAAAGAAGGAACTTTTGAGATTTTAGAGAAGGACAACAAAGTTAACCTATGTCTGAAATTCAACAGTGGTGGAGCTTCTAAAACATTTCAGGTACAATTTGTTTGTCTTCTCAGTTGGTGTAACTTTTACATCAGAGGTGGGAATCTTTAGGTATCTCATGATTTGCTTCAGAGGACTGCGGTTTGATTGTAAAGTAAATTGATGCATCCATTATCATACCACAAACAAAATCATGAGAATGTATTAGCTCAGAGCTAAAAGAAGCCAAATATTTTGCACTAGGCTGCAGTATAAAACAATTCAATTAATTTCTGTTTATTTATACAGTATAGCGCCAAATCACAACAGAAGATGTCTCAGGGCACTGTACAGAAAAATTCACGTACAAATAAATTCAGTTAATAACGTTATCGAAGGAAGCAACTGATTGCTTTGCGTTTGCCGGGTTAATTTTGTCAGTTTTTGAAGAAGTTGCTGTATAAAATATTAAATACACATTAATAAAATCAGCATATTGCACTGCCAGTGTATTATAGGGCTTTGCAGAACCCTTTTTTCCCTAAAAAAATGTTAATAAATTCTGTTTTTTATTTTATTTTATATTTTTATGTGGGGGAATAAAATAAATAAAATGCCACTTTATTTTTTTACTTTGGATTTTAACAAAAAATGCAGAAAAAAAGCTTTTTAGTTGATTTTAATAAATTTAATACGTTTGTAAAATGTTTAAAATCTGCCTTTAAAATGATAATTAAAAACAGTTTTGTAAACTTCAGTTCCTTGCTTGTTTGCAAACATATGAGAGTAAAGAAACGATCACTCTTTTTTCTAAAATACATCTATTTCTCAAATGAACTTAAAATTTACTCTAGATTTTATAATTCCAGTAAATATAGCATCAAAATATATTGATCTCACTGAATGGTGATGATGATGGGGTTGTTGCCACCTCCCGTTTCTTTTATTTTGTTGGTTTGGACTTATTTTTTCTCTGAAGTTCCTCTGGGCTGCTTTTAGCCTCTTCAGCACCGAGGCAACAGACTTTTAACTGCGATACATTAGTGTTTTGGAAACATTTCACCTAAACTGGTGGAACAGGATTTTTTTTTTATTGCTGAATATAGAATTTCCCATTTTACTTAATCTGACATGTTTTTAAGGGAAAGTTTGTTGAAGTGATAAATGACAGCTCACCTCTTTCATTGTTTGCTAGTGTATGTGGTCACATATTTCCTCACACATTTTCACAAACAAACAGTGAAGTTGTCAGTGAATGCAGCAGGCCTGTCTGCCCTCCTCACAGAGTTCAACAGTTTGCTCATGGGGTAAGATGCTTGCAAAGTTAAATGTGGCAAAGCTATTTTCAAGTAAAATCAGTAATTGATTGTTGTTGTTTTTGTGTTTGGAGCAACTTTGATTGACAGCCCTGCTCATCTCTGTTTGGCATCTTGTCTTTGTTGCGTCTTCCTGCCTTAGATAGATAACTTTACCAATTGCCATTTATAATGTACGGTATGTGAATGTTTCTGTTCAGTGCCCTGAGATAACTTCTGTTGTGACTTGGTGCTATATAAATGAGCTGAATTGAATTGCGTGCACACTCCGCAACATGACGTTATCAATGTTAACTCCATCTTCTGCGCCAGATTGTCCCCAGGAAATGTCAAATGCAGACATGAATGAATCGGCATCAGTTTAAAAATGTTAAAAAACTGACGTGTTTTGTATGCAGATTTTGTGATATTTTATGTGCTGTAATTAGACATAAAGTTCTTCCTGATGTTTAGGTCAGTGCCTGAATGGAAGATTAATTGGACTTTTGCTGAAACAGGAGACCGTGGTAGAAACAAATCTCTTTATATTTGACTAATTGCTCATTTGAACATCTTGAATTGTTTTGTATCCCCTCAGCTGAACCAGAACGTAAAAAGCTTCTCTCAGAATCTTAACCGGATCTTGTTGACTCTGAAGGACCACAGCGTCATCACATTGGATAAAATGCCCTCCTCTTTGGTTCAGAGGACAAAAGAATACTTGGAGAAACTGAAGCAGGGAAAGTCAGGTAATCAGATCTGTTTTTTCATTTTCACACTGAAGGAACGCTTTTGGGCAGTCTTAAACCAAACTGTTTGTCAACAACATAACTTTTAGACTTTTTAAGGGGTGGGTTAAAACACAAAATTGATTTGAAACCATAAATACAGCAAACCCCCTAGTTAAGACTCCATCGACCTACGAACAACGGGACCTACAAACGTATCATATTTAATAAAAATATGAAATTACTGTATTAAAATTTTTTTTTTTTTTTTTTTTGTGTTTAAATGTTCTTAATTTCATGTGTACATCACTTTGTTGCAGATGTGGTTGTTTTAAAGGCTTTATAAATAATAATTATGATAAAAATGATCATTTCTGATCATTTTTGAGCAATCTTGGGCAGCAGGAAGTAGGTCTTCAGTTTACACGGTCACAAATTAATGTAGAACACCGGACGCCATTTTAGGTTCAGTCACGGGGGTCTCCGGTCACAAATTAATGTAGAACACCGGACGCCATTTTAGGTTAGCTGCCGGGAGCCGGCCTTTGAACACTGGTGACCAGGATGGCCTCATATGGATTAATTACTAGCTGGAAACGTCTCTGTGAACTTTGTGGATGTCTCAGGCAGCAGCGGATTTATCGCCGATCGTGCCAGGCCGCCGCGCGAACACCTCCGGCCTGGCTAGCTCCAGAAGCTAACACGGGAGCTAACACGGGAGCCGGCCTTTGAACACTGGTGACCAGGATGGCTTCATATGGATTAATTACTAGCTGGAATCGCTCTGTGAGCTCTGTGGACGTCTCAGGCTGGAGCAGCAGCTGCAGATTGATCGCCGATCGCGCCGCCGCTCCAACACCAGCCCATGGCCTGGCTAGCAGAAGCTAACACAGGCCTTGAGCAGCTGCCGTGGTTAGCTTGCCGGCCGCCGCGCTGCTCGGCCCGACAACAATCAACGCATGGCAACCTAAGATGTCGGCTTTGACCATCTCAAAGTAAGAAAATATATTTTTATTTATTCTGTAAATGTGAATAGCAATGTTTAACATTACAGTACACTACTGTACATGCTTAAATGTGTGCGCGCGCTCCGTTAGCGGTATTTCCACGACCTACGAACGGAATAAGGACCTACGAACTGGACGCTAATTTCACCCCCTAGCTACGGCAGAATCGAGCTGCGAACCGTTCTTATTCAAAGCGATGCAAAGCGATGCAGGACTGTTTTATATGTGACACAAATGTATTAATTTCCCCTTTTTAATCCCTTATCTGGAGTTTTCTTTTGTTTTTTTTGCCAAAAGTCAAGTGATCGCTCCCTCCTCCCCCTCCTCCTCTCCCTCCGCTGTCGCTGCCGCTGCATATTCTGTGTTTATATGTTAATAAAAAATAAAAATAAAACCATGGATCTAGGGCTGGGCCATATCATATCGTTTACGATAATACCGGTAAAAATAGCTTGCCCGGGCAAAAAAAAGATATCATGATATGCTAATTTCATGACGTAATACGTAAGGACGCCCCGCCCCCCAACCGAGCGCTTCAAACTGAACTGCGCACCTCTCTTCCACCAGTCTGTACTGGTGCTAAAATGATAAAAACAAACCGCGCGTCGTGTCAGCTTCTGTCCCCTGCTCTGAACAGCAGGTAGAGGATCAAATGCCCCCACCCCCACCCCACTGAGCAGCCGCGCTGCGGGCTGGTCTCCCTCGCTCTGAAAACTGTCTCTACAAACACGCGCGGCTCTCCACGACCAAGAGGAAACCACAGTGAAGTTATTTTCAAGTTGGAAGTTGGATATTCGAGCTCCGTGTCTTCAGCGGTGCGTTGCTCTCGTCAGTCCACTTCATGGAGTCTGATTTCGGGCAGCCGCGCTGAGTCTGCCCCTATTCAGAGACGTCATGGTTCACTTAGGGACCGTCAACAAATTTTCGACCGCGTCACTCTTTAGAAACAAAAAATAATGTATTTTACATGATTTGAGCCACAAATCTTACATCAAACTACTCTCCATTCCAGATCTGCGAGGCACAGCTGTTTATTTCTCAATTTTTATGCATTTTGTAATTTTTCACAATTTAATATTTACTGTTTTTGGTCAATACCATTCAGGTCTTTTGAGCCACCCACACAAGTCTCACATCAAACTACTCTCCAAGACCAGGCCTATGAGGCACAGCTGTTTATTTATCATTTTTATGCATTTTGTAATTCTTCACAATTTAATATTTCATAAATCTGTGGGGTTTTCCTCAATAGCTTCCAAGTCATGTGACCTGTTGACCCAAAAACACTGTGAAATAATTCTGCTAGTCTCTATAAATGAGGCACAGTCATTTGTTTTCTATTTTAAGTCATATTAATCAGACTCCATGAAGCGGACTGACGAGAACACCGCACCGATGAAGACACGGAGCTCGAATATCCAACGTCCAACTTGAAAATAACTTCACTGCGGTCAAGAGTCAGGTGATCAGAGACAGATCAGTCAGAAAATGAATCATTCCTGCATGAATAGATGAAACTGAAACACCAACACGCTTCAGCGTCAGCTGATCACCTTTTTACAACTTGTGAAAGTTATTCTTCAGTTAAAGGCAACATATATTTTGTTGCATGTTACATTTATGCCCAACAGATCTTAAGATTCATTTTTATTTAGTTGTTTTAGGAAACTACACATGCACTTTAGTTTTTGTGGTGGTTTTTGTTGATCTATATTTTGTGCAGACTTTTTCAATCTAAATAACAGATCATTTTTTTTAGAATAAGATACTCTTCATTCTGCCACCCTTCATTTTAAATTTATATTGTATGTCTTGTATCATGTGTCTATTAAATTTCTGTATTTTTTATTTGAAATGAATAAATAAATAAAAAATATATATTTTTTATACTTGGAGACCGAATACTTTACTAAATAAAGTAATTTCAGTAAAATTACCCCTTGTTTTTTTTATTTTATGTATACTGCAAAGCAACATGTTAAGTTAATTTTGTCAAATAACTAAATTTGATTTCTGTTTTTTTTTCGTTATATCACGAAATTTATCGTTATAGTGATAATGCTCTGAAATATCACGATATAATTTTTGAGCCATATCGCCCACCCCTACATGGATCGCTGGTCCAGCACACCAGAAGACCAGAAAATCTGATGGGACTCGGGCAGCAACGTAAAACCTGCCTTTAATTCTCTCGTGACAAACTGAGGCATTTCCTCATAGTGGAGGGAGAGGATGAGGGGGAGGAGGGAGCGATCACTTGACTTTTGACAAAAAAAAACAAAAAACTCCAGATAAGGGATTAAGAAGGGGAAATTAATACATTTGTGTCACATATAAAACAGTCCTGCATCGCTTTGCATTGCTTTGAATGAGAACATGTGAATGCTCGCTGGCTGCGCGCTGGGACAGGTGGGGGTGTGGGTTAGGGGCCAAAAACTCTGCCCCTTCTGTTCTCTGATTGGTCTGGTCAAAAATCTACTGGAGAAATCGTCTATGGGAGAAGTCCCAGACCCTAGTATGAAGCGAAGTGAAGGACAAGGGTCTGGTTTTAACCAGGCTACATGAGACTGGGTTCTCGTTGTGATCAGAACACCACTGGGAAAACAGACGCCACCTGTTTTCGTACTGCTGACGAGTAGAGGTTGCCCTGGCGTCCAAGATGGTACGTCCGACAGGGCTCGAAACTCCGGTCAGCTGCTGCCTTGGCCCTGCAGTGGCCACACCCACAGCTGAAGACTTTGAGGGTTGGGGTGCCACAGCAACCCCCCCAGCTGAGACGGTTAGTCTCTCCTGGTCGGAAGACGCCATGGGACCTCCTGACATAGGCTCCACAGTAGTGGAAACCATGGCCGAGCCGGCCAACGTGGGGCCACCAATAACATCCTGTGGCCCTCTTCTAGGACTCTGTGAAGGGTTGGCCAAATAATACATAAATAATAATAATAAATGTCACATTTTGTCATCTGTGTATGTTTCCCATACAAGACGAAATTCTTCTCTGCATTTAACCCAACCACCACCAGGTGGTGCAGTGGGCAGCCATAGAAAGCGCCCGGGGAGCTGGGGAAATAGGTGTGCACTCATAGACACCCCAAGGTGTGTAGTGGCTGGGGTTCGAACCTGGGTCCTTCGGGTCCCAAGTTGGCAGCCCTGCCTCTACACCATCTTGGCCCCTATCAGAGAAAGGGGTGGGAAGGCATATAAAAGGACCTTCGGCCAAGGATGAGCCAGCGCATCCTAGCCTAGCACACCAGATGCCCCATAAGGGAGTACCACAGGGGACACTGGGTTGACTCCTCTGTTTCAAACCGGTCTACCTCCGCCTGACCAAAACGGTCCCAAATAATCTGCGTTACATCGCTGTGGAGGGACCACTCCCCCGGGGCAGACTCTCGGCGGGAGAGAAAATCTGCGACCTGATTGTGTCGTCCTGGTAAGTATGTTGCCCGCAAGGTGAACAGACGAGTGGAGGCCCATTCCAAGAGCAGCCTGGACACTCTGAGAAGTTGTGCTGACCTGGTGCCCCCTTGGTGGTTGATGTGGTAGACAGCAGAGGTGTTGTCCGACCAAACGAGGACATGCCTTCCCTCCAGGTAGGTCAGGAAGTACCTGAGTGCCAAATGCATTGCACGCAGCTCTAGCACATTCATATGCTAGGATCTTGGTCTCTTACACCCCAACGGCCGTGGGCCGCTCTGTGCTGCCACATAGCGCCCCATCCTGTAGAGCTGGCATCTGTTGTGACCACTTGCAACACACTACCACTCCCATGGGGACTCACTTGAACAAATAATCTTTGTCCCTCCATGGAGTCAGGGCATAGAGACATGGCTACGTCACTGTGAGCCTGTGATGTCTGTACAGTCTGGCATCAAGGCAAAACTGTTGAGCCACCTTTGCAAGGGGTGAATAGACAGCAGGCCCAAGGGTACCACCCGAGTGACAGAGGTCAGTTTGCCTAGTAGCCGTAAGAATGCGACATAGGGGAACTGCCTGCCCAACCTGAACCGACCAGTCAATTGGAGTATGTCGCCCCCCCATTTGGACAGAAGGGCACACTGTCATGGAGGATGAATCCAGGACCACTCCAAGAAAAGTGATCGTTTGTGAAGGAATCCCATAGCTCTTCTCCAGATTGACGTTGAGGCCCAACCAAGACACGTGAGCGAGCAGACGATCCATGTCGTGAAGGGCGCATGCCTGAAATGGGGCGTAAAGAAGCCAATCGTCTATGTCTGGCAGGACCTTTATCCCGTAGGCCTGCAGGGGAGAGAGAGCTGCCTTCTCACACCGAGTGAACACCCTCAGGGAAAGGGAGAGTCCGAATGGGAGCACACAGAACTGCCAGTGGTGACCCGATAGACAAACTTAAGAAAGCGGCAATGTTCTGCCGTAATGGGCACATGGAAATAGGCATCCTTCGAATCTATTGAAGTGAAACACTCTCCCCTCCTGACAGCCTGAAGGACCTTCACTGGTGTGAGCATGTGGAAGGGCAGCACCTTTAGGTACTGATTGAGTCCCCTCAGATCTAAAATGGGACGGAACCCGCCCAACCTTTTCTGTACAAGGAAGTAGTTTGAGTAGTAGCCTCTGGGCTGATGCAGAGGGTCCACTGCTTCGATCGCACCTTTGGCCAGGAGGGTAGAAAGCTCCTGGTCCAGCGCTCGAGCCTTCACCGGGTCGTAAATTACAGTCATTTTGACCCGGCGTGACATGAGAGACCGCTGTCGGAACTGTAGCCGGTAACCATGTGTCAGGGTGGCAACCACCCATGGGTCCACGGCGTGAGCAGCCCAGTAACTAAGCTGCTGATGGGAAAAGTATCAGACGGTCAGCCTGGTGGCATCACCGTCTCCCTCCATGGCCCCTAGGGGCCGTGGGGGAGGAGGGGTGGCGGCCAGAGCTCCTGCCCCGCACAGCTTGTTGGCGGGCCGGCTCACAAAAGCCCCGGCTGGGTCTAGGCTGACCCTCACGAGGGTAGGGGGCGGCCGTGGCACAGTGGTAATGGCAGTCGACCCCCAATCGGAAGGTCGGAGGTTCGAGTCCCGCATCCACCCACCATGTGTCGTTATGTCCCTGGGCAAGACACTTAACCCCGAGTTGCTCCCGGTAGGTCTGGATAGCGCCCTACAAGGCAAGCTACCACTAACTGTGTATGAATGTGTGTATGAATGGGTAGATGGCTCGTATTGTNGACGGTCGGCCTGGAAGCATCACCGTCTCCCTCCACGGTTCCTAGAGGCCGGGGGGGGGGGGGCTAGAGCTCCTGCCCCGCACAGCTGGTTGGCGGGCCGACTCTCAAAAGCCCCGGCTGGGTCTAGGCTGACCCTCACGAGGGTAGGGGGCGGCCGTGGCACAGTGGTAATGGCAGTCGACCCCCAATCGGAAGGTCGGAGGTTCGAGTCCCGCATCCACCCACCATGTGTCGTTATGTCCCTGGGCAAGACACTTAACCCCGAGTTGCTCCCGGTAGGTCTGGATAGCGCCCTACAAGGCAAGCTACCACTAACTGTGTATGAATGTGTGTATGAATGGGTAGATGGCTCGTATTGTAAAGCGCTTTGGGGCTCCTCAGAGGGGGCTGGAAGGCGCTATATAAATAAGCTCCATTTACCATTTACCATTTAAAGACCTCTTGGGGGGTCACGACCCCGAGGCTGTGGCTGACTACTCAGGTCAGCTGGCGGGCGCCTTAGATGGAGAGTGCATCGCCCTGCTAAGACTTGAAAATTGCTGCCTTGTCTGACGTGTTTGGACGGTCCGTTCCAGTGCTGCCAAGGCAACCAAACCAAATAACTCCCCCGGCACCACCGGGACATCACGGAGGGTCCTGCGAGATAGCCCGGACAGAGTTGATTGCTCCAACCAGACCTGTCGGCGAGCCTGGACCAAGAAGGACATCAGGCGTCCAAGGTCTCGTGTCATAAGTGCAAAGGCATGAAGTGCTGCATCGCTAAAGCTCACCGCCTCTGCCATACCATTGGTGCCCTGAAGGGACGCAGAAAGGGCAAGCAAAACAGTGTTTCCCCTAGTTAACTTGCCATGGCTGCCATGCATCCTCATCTCATCCATAATTTTTGTTGATGGGGAGGGACAGAGACATGTCTGAAGGAAGCTTGTACAGTACCAACATTTTTTGAAAATGGCCGAGGGACGTTCAGCATGAGGGAAGAGGCACATTTAGCTTTTTAGCTAGAGAAGCCTGTATTTCGTGCTGCTAGCTTAGTGCTATGTCAGTGCCGGGTGAGGGGGCAAGCTCAGTTTGGTAGGCGGGGTGCTCGGTTCTGTTGACGGGGTGGGGAACCCCGCTTGTATAATGGTAGGGGAAACACTGCAGAAGGTGTGCCATGGAATTGCCGAGGCGGCCAGCATGCGATCCGGCTTGATAAGCAATTAATACAGGGGTTTTCCGACAGAGCCTCCAATAGGTGGTCATGCCCAAGGCAAGTAGGGCATAGGTTGTGACCATCATCTTTCTGGAGCACGGCCCCGCAACCCGTGCAGCAGTGGGAGCCGTCCATGCTCCTACTTAAAAAGAATTGCAAATCGGCAAAGGTTTGGGATCGCAGCTAAGTCCAAGAAAAAACCTAGTCCAGTTGTATGAAGTTGGAAAAGAAGATTGGGACCGGGGACGCTAACGCTCGCCTTCACAAACTAAAAAAACAAGGTCAGAACTACAATCCTAGTCCGATCCAATGCTCTGAGGCACAGTGTTAGTGTTATGATGCCGGTGGGAATGATTTGGGAGAGGGGCGTGAGACGCACAATTTCACCAGTAAAAACCAAGGTCAGAGCTAGTAAGCCTAGCTCAGCTGATTATGAAGCCAGCGGGAGTGACTTGGGAGAGGGGGCGTGCGCGAACACACACCTTCACCAATTAAATCCAGGTTAGAGCTAGTAAGCCTAGCTCAGCCGATTATGACACAGGCGAGAATGATTGGGAGAGAGAGCGTGCAAACACACACCTTCACCAATTAATTCATGGTCAGATCTAGCATGCCTAGCTTAGCCAATGGGTTATGATGCTGGTAAGAATGATTTGGAGAGGGGGCGCGCACATGCACACCGTCACCAATTAAATCAAAGTCAGAGCTAGAAAGTCTAGCTCAGCCGAAGTGTATGATGCCAGTGAGAAGACGAAGCGGGTAAGCGATGCTGGTAAAAAATAGATACGAGAGGCACAGGCCTCAGTGACATAAAATAAGGCCAAACCGAGAGAGGCTAGCACTGCTAGCGCAATCAAAACTGCTTGGGAGAGGGTATACAATGTTAACCGTCACCAAGGAAAAAAAACATGGCCAAACTGAGAGGCTAGCACCAGCAGCTTAACCCAACCGTTCAAAGTTGGCGAAGAAAATTTTTGGGAGAGTGCGCACAAAGCCAACCTTCACCAAGGAAAAAACAAGGCTAAACTAAAAGAGGCCAGAACACAGCTGGCTGCGTAAACCAAACAAATCAGACTACTTACGGTAGACGTTGAATCCTACCTGAAATCATCTCAGGAAGTGGACGGAGCCGCAACCAATGGCAGAAAAGCTACCGTTGAAACTCACACACTTGGAAGCTTCAAGGTACAGTAAGACTACTTGCGTATAAATCCACACAGTAGTCTCTTAGCGGGGCAAAGCCGCCGCATGAACATCAGCAAAATAAGCAGAGACTACTCACCAGAGTTGAACACATTAGTCAAGGCTATGGTCGCCCCCAATGAAAAACCTTCACAAAGGTTAAACCGTTGCGGCCCACGAAGGGGAGCACGCTGCTCCAGCTAACAAGCTATTGGGCCTCCAGCAACGGTAGAGAAAAGATCAAAGGTCTGAAGCCTTGGATTGAACCGTGCGAGAGAAGAAAGGAGTGAATTACGGATAACGATAGGCTATATATGCTGGTGAAGATTCTCAGTCGTCCAGGCTATATAAAAAATAGGCTATATAGCCTTTGATTGCTTATCCGGTCACACCTGTGTGATGTCGTTGATATAATTACTCGAACAGCGCATGCGCGAAGGGAACATTCAGTGCTTTCAGCACCGCCCTCTGGCGGTCAGGAGGGATGAAATAGAATGGACATTTTTGAACATATTCAAAACTCAGTTGACAAAGTTGTGAGCTTCTGTGACTCAGCTGAGGGAACGGAGAACTCCTGAGAGACATTTTGGAGACCAGAACATGAATGCCGTTCACCAACGTGGCTCAGCGAGGTGCCGGCTGAAGCTTTAAACTACCAGTCGGACCGTTTCACAGTAGAAAAACGTTCACACCACCAGTTTACTGTCCAAGCTGATGACTCCAATTTGTTTCTTTCAGTTTTGAAGTCCTCCCATGGAAGTGCAAACTTCAGCGTGCTCGGTAACCGCTCCATGAAAAACGAGAACAGCCCATCGGGGGAAAAACAAGTGGGACACTTTATTTAAACATAATCAGGAAATAAAAAGTTTAAAAAAAATAATAATTTTACTAAAACTCCCCAACGTGTTTCAGACGATGCCAAGGCGACCGAGCGCAGAAGGTCGGGACGACGCGACCCAACGGAAACCTCTGAGCAGCCCGAGCAGAGCGGCCTCCACGCCCACACGTGCCGGACTGTCTGAAAACAGGTGAGCGGGAGATTCTTGCTGGGGTTTCTTCTCAGACTAGTACTCCACTGAGTCCAGTTTGCATTTAAAAGTACTCGCTTTGATTATGTGTCGTGTATCTGTCAACATGTTTGCTTCAGAGGCGAGAAGAGGAAGAGGCTCCTCAACTCTGAAAGTGACTTAACTGAGGATTACCCTAAAGAAAATGATTCCTCGAGGTGAATGCAGACTCTCTTAGTTTGCAAACGTTTACATCTCAATCTGTATTTCAAAGTACAGAGTACATGGCGTTGTTGTTAAACGATTTTATCAAACTACAAGCAGAAAACACTTGTTTTTCTGTCTAAGCTCTTAATTTTACTCTTTCGTTCAGAAATATTTTTTGTATTCCTTTAATATTTATTGTGTTTGTGTTTTTAGCAACAACAAAGCCACTTCTGACCCATCCAGAAAGTTTCTCCTGAGCTGCAAAGAGAAGCTGAAGCAGACGGAGGAGAACAGGAGCTCGGGTAAGCTGCTGCCTCCGGAGCTCAAAACATGACGGCATGTTTGTAATAAACAGGGTTGTCGCTTCAGTTTAGACTGTCACTTATTTTCTTTACTTTGGATCATCATTGCACAGTAAACAAATAAAGTTATCAAGCGATTTATCTTAATCCTTAGGAAGTCCTTTTAAAAATAAATGTTTGTCCCTGGTGGCAAAAAAATGTGCTTTCCAAAATCTGCTTAGTCTTTTAACATTAGTTAAGCCTCAAGTCTCAAATAACATTCATGTTTTTGGGGTTTTAATCCTTTAAAGGCCAATATGTTCGTAAAGCTCCACCATTTTTAATGGAAACTAAACAAACACTAAAATAAATTTCAAGGAGTTTTTATTATTATTATTATTATTATTATTATTATTATTATTATTATTATTATTATTATACCCTCAAATGCATCAGTGATTGGTAGCAACACTGATTTTGATACATTCTTTTTCTACAATGTCAGATTTAGCATAGAAATCGACCTTGAGTTCCTGAGGACAAAATTGTCACCTTCCCAAAACTTCAGTAAAAATATTATATATTAATATTCACCTTCCCAAAAACTTCAGTAAAAATATTATACAGTATACAGATATTCCCCGACTTACGACAGAGTTCCGTTCCTGCGTCGCGTCGTAAAGCGAATTTCAACGTAACTCGGAACATACATAAACACTGCACCTTATACGTACAGTACTGTATTTTGCCAAGTACAGTACTTAGCCTATCCTAACACAGTACTAGGGCTGCAACTAACGATTATTTCAATAATCGATTAATCGGCCGATTATTTTTTCGATTCATCGATGAATCGGCAAAAAAAAAAAAAAAGGAAACAAGTTTTAATTATCACCTCTTTATTCCAAAATTTGACTGACATATCAAATCGCACAAAAAACAGGTTGCTACTTGACTATTCTGTTAGTAAAATATTGAATAATTAAAAAATAAAGTTAGTCAGCTTCAATAAAAAATAAATGTACACAAACATATATACAAATGTATTATTTATACCTGCACAAAATGTAGCTACTTTGTAAAATGTGTTTTTGAGGGACAAGTGTAACCTGGATTAAAGGTGTGGATTGTTTTAACCTGGATGGGGCAGCTGTGGCTGAGTTGTTAGAGCAGTCGTCCTCCAATGCAAGAGTTGGGGCTTGGAATCCACCAGCAGTCACATGCCTAAGTGTCCATGGGCAAGACACTGAACCCCATGTTTGTGTCCCGTATGAATGTGAGCTAAAGCTCTGATTAGTCTCTTTAGAATGATTTGTTCTTTGTAATCTAGTAGAGTGCTGTATGAATGGGTAAATGAGGACATGTAGTGCTTTACACTACTACAGTATAAACAATGTAAAGCACTTTGAGTATCAATTAGATAGAAAGGTGCTATATAAGTACAGTACAGTCCATTTACCATTACAAGTGTGGATCATTGTAACCTGGGTTAAAAGTGAAGTCTTCGTCTTCAACCATCGACAGAGGCCTCATGTCAGTGACGTTCATGTAAGGATCTTTCAGTCTCTGCTGCTTGCTGTGGTGGTGTGCATGATGTCTGTCCATCATGAAGGCTGTCATTGTTGTTTTCTGGAATGAGAGAGAGTTTATATGTATTATATCATAATTTACAGTAACTCAAGAAATGCCTTGTTTCACTTGGTTAAACACACAAGCACACACACACACACACACACACACACACACACACACAAATATAAAATACTAATTACACACACTTGAGTAGATGAATAAATTACTGTAATTCCTGTTTAAATGCAATTCATCCTTCCATACAATGCAGTGACTTCAGACTTTGCCAGCAAATTAAAAGTTGAAGCTAAATCATTAAATTATCACCATCTTTGTGTTAGATTTATTTATAAAACACATTTAAACACTGCTTGTATCGTTACATTAAAAATAAAAACACACACATTCTCTGTCACAGCTAAGAAACAAGCAGCTTCAGCTGCCAGAGACACTGGCATCACGTTTTCTCTCTTTGAAACAGAACAAATATGTTTTGAATTACCTGCTGCTCTTCCTTCATTCACACCGTGGTGAAGCCCGTCATGTTTACATTTCATCTGCGTGGTTATCTCGTGTCGCGTCGTCACTTTTCAAAGCTTTTTTATCTTTGTGAAGCGTCAGGTGCTCCCACACGTTGTAGGACTTATTTACAGTTTTCTCTGCGTCGCGTCGGTCATTGTAAAATAGACTTTGAAAACAGTCTCTGCTGTTTCCTCCTCCCTCGCTCTGTTCAGAAGCCACACACACGCGCAGGCGCAGCACGCTGACGCTGCAGTTTTTTTTTTTTTTTCAAACTTTATTCAGTCAAGCTCAGCCAGCTTTGACAAAGCTTTACCGGTGAACAAAACAGCTCCGCGGCGCCGTGAAAGATGCATAATCGCGCGACACAACGAATCGATGATGAAATTCGTTGCCAACACTTTTAAAAATCGATTTTTATCGATTTTATCGATTCGTTGTTTCAGCCCTACACAGTACCCTACATAATTATCAAAAAACATACATTTAGGAGCCATAATGAAGGAAAAAACTAGTTCATAACCTACTGGTATGCTGGTGGGCCGAGATGGTGTAGAGGCAGGGCAGCCGTCTCAGGACCGGAAGGTCCGGGGTTCGATCCCCGGTCACTGCATACCTCGTTGTGTCCCTGGGCAAGACACTTAACGCCGAGTTGCTCCCGGTAGGACTGGCAACGCCTTGCAAGGCAGTCTACCGCTACCGGTGTATGAATGTTTGTATGAATGTGTGGATGGCTGGTACTGTGAAGCGCTTTGGGGCCCCTCATAGGGGGCTGGAAAGCGCTACAGTATAAGTAAGCTCCATTTACCAGTTACAGTACCATTTTCCTTCGTCCATCCGTCCCTCCTCTGTATTCTCCATTCGTTTACGTTGTAAAACCGCCGTCCATAAAACAGCTACTTTTCCACAGCTGCTGCCTGTCCAGCTTGCTCCAACAAGTTTTGTTTTTTGAATGTCCAGAGGACCAGACTTGGCTTTTTTAGAGAGTACAGAGAGTACAGGGCAAGCTGTAGCCTCCGCAGCTAACTGGTATGCTGGTGAAGCCGTTTTCCTTCGTCCATCCGTCCCTCCGCTTTATTCTCCACTCCGTTTACGACGTAAAACCGCAGTTCAGCTCCCAGCTCATGTATCCGAGCGCAGCAACCTCTGATCGGACATGGTCCGTCCAAAGCCGGCCTCCTCATCCCTGGAGCTCTGAGACTTCCCCAGACTTCACCGAGCGTTTCCAGCTCATGTATTCGAGCGCAGTAACCTCTGATCAGACTCTCTTCGTCCAAACCCAGCCTTCTGCTCTCTGGAGCTCCGCCTGGGTCCAGCTCTGTATCTCTCTGCCGTATCCCTCCGCCAGGCCGCCTGTATTTTCCACTGAATAGTGAAAAACTACTGAGTGCTCGCTGCTTCTGCCGTCAAGTTACTGCTTCTGCCGTCAAAACTGGAAGGAACTCGGAACACGGCTTTAAAAAAAAAAATTTCAAAATATATAGCGTATATATTTTTTATAATGAGATGCGTGACGTAACCGTGAAACGTCGTAACTGGAGACCGTCATTACCCGAGGACTACCTGTATTATTTTCCATTTTTAACGAGTATGTCTTTAATTGTTACTTCAGCCTAAACTATTCATATAAAATACCCTGATGCATGCTCAATAATCCAGGTAGAAAAATCTAAAAAAAGCTAAGTCTCGTCCTCTGGACATCAAAAAAAAGAAAGCACAGAAGATCAGCATCATCAGGTCAGGACTCTGCTGTCTACACTCATCTCCAGGCCAGCGGTCACTCTTTCAGGGATGAAGATGTTCACATCCTTGATAGAGAGGAACGATGGTTTGAGAGAGGAGTAAAGGAGGCCATCTTTGTGAAAAGAAACCGTCCATCATTAAACAGAGGTGGAGGCCTCCGGGTTCAACTGTCCCCCTCTTACAATGCTGTTATTGCTAGTATCACTCAGCCCTCTGTGAATAGCAAACAACCATCAGGGTGCTAACGATCCATCGTTAGGCTGATGGTCCTCCTTGATCATGTGAGCAGCTGGTTTCGGCTGTCATCAGCCAACTGGTTGATCCACTGTGAGAGGGTGCTATTTATAAGACTGAGCTGAACACAGCAGCTCAGACTGAGGAAGTCTTTCGGACGAAAGACGAAACGTTTCTACAAATTTTTTTTTTTTTTGAATGTCCAGAGGACCAGACTTAGCTTTTTAAAATTCATATAAAGTGTTATTTACAAATAACAAAAGGTAAGGAAAAGACAAAATAGCAGACCTTTCATGTGCATGAGTGTATAAACTGTTATTTTATGGGAGGTGTTGAGGAAAGTTACATTTAAGGTAATTTGTAGTTTAAGTGCAAAAAAAAATCTATATTTCTAAACTTTAGTTTTTATTATTTGTGATTATAATTTTGACCATTTCTTTTCCATAATCAAGCAGCCCTACAGTCAGGAAGAAGCGTCATGAGCGTTTAGCTTTGTTTTCCTGCTTTCTGCAGCTCCACTGGGCTCGACTCCTTTTCAACCCACAACGTTTTATGGGAGCCGATCTGCAACTAAAGACTACAGTCAGAATCACTCTTTCCTGGACAGGTGAGTCTGAGCTGAGCTAAAGGTCCGAGTCAGTACTGTTGTGATAAAACAAGTGAGCAGATCTGTTTTACTCTGACAAACGGTGCGTTTGCATCCTGTTAGGCCTTCCAGTGCTGCTCAGACCACCACAGTCAAGAGAAGCCTCGTGCTTCCCAACCACTCGACCCCCTTCAAGAAGGTTCGAACATCTCTGGACTATGGAGGCTGGAACAAGCAGAGGCCCTCTACCCTGACCCAACCACAACCCCCGCTGCAAGGGTGAGAGACAGACACACACCTATTAGCTGATGTCTTTTTATTTATCGCCCACTGCTGAAAAACAAAAGGTGGACCAGAATGCATTTGCCTGTGTGAATTTTATGAAACGCAGAAATTAACCATTAAACATCCATAGTGTATTAACTTTCAGAGTAAAACCGATCCTTTAAGAAGATACAAAAATGGTGATAACGCAGTCAGTTATACAGTTATTGGCTGTAATTTAGGTGTGGTAGTAGCTGAGACTGATCCCCAACACATACCATGAGTGCTAACGTATTGAACACGATCTTTGTTTAAAATTTGACAGTATGCACGTTGAGTCAGCTGTGTTGGGCTGGTATCTCACAGGGCTGCTAGTTGTTGATGAACAGCATTCATGAGAGGGTTTCAGTCTTGCAACTTTTTTGGGGGTTCTGAATTTCCTCTGAATTGCAGAGATTTTGTTTCCTCCATGGCAACTGTTCAGGGCTGATTATAAATAATGCTAAAAAGCAGCACTAAATCTGCCTTGTTTCATTTGTAAAGATTACACCTGCAGATAAATCACAAACGTGCATATGGCTGCTCAAACCACTGTGTTCAGTGAGACTACAATAAACCTTAAGCAAAAAGTGAAATTTCAAAAATAATGTTGTGTAATTTCCCTCAAACTGCAGGTTTTCTAATCTGGGCAACACTTGCTACATGAATGCAATTCTACAGTCCCTCTTCAGCCTCCCTTCCTTCTCCAGTGACATGAAGCAGAGCATCCCCTGGAAGAAGGTGCCCACCAACGCCTTGCTCAGGTACTGTAGGAAAACTGAAACTGGTTCTGACATGCACCCAGCCTCACTTCCTGTTTGATCCAGCATATTTACATGTTGAAGATTTTTGAGGGTGTCATTTGCTAATAATGGTGTTTATTAGAAGGGTTGACTGTTATTGAGTCTGTTAAAAACGAGAGGTGTTCAGGGAAAATTGGTGACTTGTTCAATTTGTCCTCACTCTGTGCAGACGATTTGCCTATCTTATGCTCAAGAAGGATGTGAGCTGTCCGGAGACAAAAAAGGACTTGTTGAGGAAAGTGAAGAACGCCATCTCCTCCACGGCTGAGCGGTTCTCTGGAAATGTGCAGAACGTAAGAGCTCCCCTGTTGGTCCTTCATATCATGTCAAGAGGATTCAGGTGTTTGGGTGACTTTTTTGTCTTGAGGTCTGCCTTTAGACGGGCATTGCTTTCAAGCCAAATTTTAATAAATTGTTTACAAGATGTACTGTAAAAAAAACATTTTTGTTCACATTGTGGCGTTTAGTTTATTAGTTTTTGTTAAATGTTTTAGTCATTGCATGAGTTTGAGGTTAAATCATTTTGAAGGTTATAATTTTACATTTAAATGTCCTAATTGTCTGCATGTCACCTGTTCTGTCAGGATGCTCATGAGTTCTTGAGTCAGTGTTTGGACCAGCTGAAGGATGATGTAGAGAAAATGAACAGGAGCCTGACCAGTGATGCTGCCGCCGTCGCCTCTTCATCCTCCATTGTTTGTGAGAACGGACCAGATGTCAAGGTAGAACCCGGCGACGAAGCCGACACCTCCCGCGTCTACACCTGCCCCGTGGTGGTCAACATGGAGTTTGAGGTGCAGCACACGATCACCTGCAAATGGTGAGCCCCGTCAGTCGAGCTAATGATTTTAACTTTGGATTTACCCTCTGAGGTACGCCTGTTCAACCGCTTGTTGGCACAAATGGCTAATCAGCCAATCACATGGTAGCAGCTCAACCCATTTAGGAATCTAGACATGGTTAAGAAGGGACGTGAGACTGAAATGTCACAAGAGTCAATTAAAAAAAACTTCAAATCATGATTTGGCTTGGCCAAATTATAACCAAAGAAGTCCCCACCGCTTTAAATTCATTCAACCTTTATTTATACAGGCTAGCCTCGTTGAGTCACGGGGACTCATTTACAAGAGGGACCTGTCTCACTCACACCAAACAACCATCCACTCTCACACTCACACCTAGGGTCAATTTAGAGTCACCAATCAGCCTAACAAGCATGTTTTTTGGTCTGTGGGAGGAAACCGGAGTACCCGGAGGAAACCCACGCATGCACGGGGAGAACATGCAAACTCCACCCAGAAAGGCCCCGGACCGGGATTTGAACCGGCAACCTTCTCGCTGAGAGGCAGCAGCTCTACCAGTTGTGCCACCGTGCTGCCCTTTTATTTATTAAATATTTTGTGTGGTTGCAATTAAAACAGATATTGTGTCGTATCACTAGGGCTGTGTAATAATATCGATTTTGCGATATATATCGATATTTTCTTTCCTAGAAATAAAATCGATATTTCATCCGCAAGTATCGTAACATCCAATTGTCACACTGCTCACTCACTGCTTGCTTCACCGGGAGAGTGAGTAGGTCATCCAGCCACTAGTGTCCTTCAGATGTTAAGAGTCGAGGTTAAAAAGGTTTCAAACTATTCAGAGCAGGGCACTTTGTGCACTTTATTTACTTTACAAATGCATGTAAGCTACAGTTTTTACTGGAGGGAGGCTGCCGCGGCGATCAACTTGAGACTTCCTGCTCAACAAGATTCTCTGATCCGGGCTATGACCTCAACGACCCAGCTGCTGTACGAGCTGAACCGCACGATGGGAGCAGCGGTGGACAGCCGCGGACCTGCGGTGCGTTTTGGGACTCGTTTACAGCCGACCCATCAGGGCACAGATGGGGATTTGTAGGTCGGAACCTCACATGATTCGGATTTGGACCTGAACAGCACCTGGACTTCAAGGCTGCAGTCAAAAGTACACTGTAGCCTGGCCTGAAAATAAATAAAGCGACTAATCTAATCGGGACTTTGAGCAACCTTGAAAAGAAGGCTGACTGCAAACTTCTTCTGGAGTGAAAGCTGTTGAGAACACGGACTATCTCCCTGCTTGCCTTGAAATGCAACATGTCTTATTCGTGCTAAAGCTGGTAGAGTTTTTTAGACTTTATCATGGAGTGTCCTAAGACAAATTGTGATAGATTATTTTTTGAATACCAATGATTACCCGACTGTATGTTCCTTTTTCATATCTGATTGTTGGTGGCGCGGTTTTTACTGCTGCGGCTTCCGTGCGTACGTCCCTCTTCGGATGGTGCGCGCGCCAATTGCAAAACTTTGTACCTTGGTGCAAATATGCCAATAAAGATATATTCTATTCTATTCTATTTTTAATTTTTATTATTATTATTGAAATTTTCTCATTCTCGTGGATCCAGCGTCCTGTCTCATGACATCACCCCTACCAACGAGCAGTTGAACAGGCGAACATGATAAAGTTTAGTTGGGAGGTTGTTGTCTCTGCAGATGTTGGAGTGAGTGGTGTGTTTTCTGTTGTGTTGCAGCTGTGGTGAAGTGGTGACCAAACGCGAGCAGTTCAATGACTTGTCCATCGATCTGCCGCGCAGAAAGAAAACCCTCGCTCTTCGCTCCATCCAGGACTCTCTGGATCTGTTTTTTAGGGTGAGTCTTTTGCATCAGTTATGTTTTAAAAAAAATTCAGTACTGTATTCAGGACGAATTCGACTTTCTTTTCATGACCTTTGTCGTTTTTTTATTGTAATTTCTGTTTGCAGATGGAGGAGATTGAATACTCTTGTGAAAAGTGCAGTGGGAAATCAGCAACTGTTACACATAAGTTCAGCAAACTACCCAGGTACTTGCAACCATGAAACACAAACTCAAAAAGAAAAGCACTTTTTATTTTACATTCCTAATAAAGCTTACCGGTATTTATATTATGAATTCTTACGAAAATCAGAACAAAAACAAGTGTTTAACTAGAGCTGCAAGTGGTTATGATGGGGGTCCAAGCCCTCCAACACATGTTCCCCCACAACCTATTGAACCGCTGGTTCCAAGATTAATAAGTCCTAATATTGATTCCTATCCATGTCCCCAAGATCCCACTAGAAGTTGAAGGTTCATTTACCACACAAAGTCCTCCCTCTCCAAAAATAAGAAGCTATTTTCTCATGTTCAGTGCCAGAAAAGGGATTACAGTTTTCCTAATTACCGTACATCATTTAAAAAATCTTAATATTAAGTCAGGTCCTCTGGATGGATTCTTATTTGTTGGAACGTTTCGTCTTTTATCCAGAAGACTTCTTCAGTCTGAGATCTTGTAACAAGCTCAGTCTTATAAACAGGACATTCTCCTTGTGGATCATCCAGTTTGCTGCTGACAGTCAGACAGAAGACATGTTCACATTCGGATGATGTCGTTTCAAGCTCGTTATCAAGTTCGACGTGTTGCCTGCTGCAGATCCAGTCTCCGTGAAACAACATCGACACACAGCTTTGGATTTTACGCTCGTCTTTTAACAAGAAAGCCATAATGTTCCCAAACAGGAGACCGCAATGAGATGCTAGGCTGCTAATGCCACGCGTGTTGCAAGATAAGAGCGCCGTGCTGAAACACGCTTAAAAACTTTAGTTCCGCAGTGCGTGATTATGCGAAAAATTTCTCGTTAATAAAATTAAATGAGTGAAAAAATGGCAGAAACGGTACGCACGTGCACCGAAACGAACGTGACGTACCAAAACGGTTCAATACACCCGTGTGTACGTTACACCACTAGTGGCTGGGCTCAGCCTTAGAGACAGGGTGATGAGCTCCGTCATCCAGGGCGAGCTCGGAGTAGAGCTGCTGCTCCTCTGCATTACACTTACTACCGGTAAATTAGTATGGGAACATACACAGATGACAAAAATGTGACATTTATTTATTTTTAAAAACTCACTAAAATCTATTAAGAATCTGGTTGATTGCCCCCTAGTGGACAGACTTCACTTAGCTTTGAACAGGGCTTTTAAATTACAAGTCAATGAAATGCAAACGTGTTGTGCTTATAAAATATGACAGAGGGAAGGCCAAAAAACCCAGTTTAACACAGTTGCCAGTAGAATAAAAAAATTCATTAAAAAATGCTGTTGACTTCCTTTGTCTGGTCCAACCCTAAAGGTTCTCCTGCTTCTAAATAAACAGTTCTTTGAAAAAGTATTTTCCCTCCACAGAGTTCTCATCCTTCACCTGAAACGGTACAGCTTTAACGCTCAGCTGTCCCTGAGCAGCAAGCTGGGCCAGCAGGTGCTGATCCCCCGATACCTGACCCTGCTGTCCCACTGCACCAAATCCACCAGAGCCCCCGTCAGCCTCGGCTGGACCACCCAAACCTCCACGTAAGACAAAACATTTTGTTTGAATAAAGAACCAAGTGTCAGGCAGTGCCGAGATTTTATTTTTTTATCCCAAAAAAACTGTCATTAGTTTTTAATCTAAAAA
>JBBPBX010002442.1:23369-38212 GCA_038048925.1 Garcialebias charrua
TATTTCTCCCAGGTCAAAAGCACCTAAAACATCACAGTCTATCAACTCCTCCACGCCAACTCTTCGGTGAGTTTTGCAACTGCGTACAGAAAAAAAAAACATAAATAAAACAAGGTTGTTCTTTAGAGCTCAGAACTTTTGTTCCTGGAATTTAAAGAAAATAGTTTTCTGCTCGTAGTTGAAGTAATTTTTATGAACAAAACACTTTTTGTAGAAGAACCGGAGGAAGAGCAGCCAACTCCAGCTGCAGCTCCATCCTGTTGGACTCCGACTGTGAGGAGGAGCCCATCAGGAAGATAAACACCAGCCATAAGCGCCGCCTCAGCAGCTGCCTGCCTGACGACGACGACCGTCCAGAAGAGGTGAGCTCCCGCACATCGGACTGTCCGCCTCCTTTCTCGGTCTGCGTCGCCTTACAGTTCGATGAACTTTCAGAGGGGAGCGACGGTGGATTCAACC
Organism: Garcialebias charrua; assembly: GCA_038048925.1. Taxonomy (NCBI): domain Eukaryota; kingdom Metazoa; phylum Chordata; class Actinopteri; order Cyprinodontiformes; family Rivulidae; genus Garcialebias; species Garcialebias charrua. Next base: position 23,829 of record JBBPBX010002442.1, read on the forward strand.
GAGTTCGGTGGGATCAACGATGATGAAATGCTGGCGGCCGTGTTGGAGATGAGCCGACGGGAAGCCGGGCTGTCTGCATCACCCCCCCTGGAGGACAGGCAAACGAGCAGCCCCGACACCGGGTTTGGGGACTCGGACGTCCAGGACCTGGATAATCACACAGACCTGCAGGAAACAGAAAAACAACCTGCAGGTAACCAAGAAACTTTATGAACACTTCTTCATGAGGTTTGAGGCTCAAAGGCTGCCACTATTTCAGGGCTATTCAACTGGTGGCCCGGGGGCCAAATCAGGCCCCAGAGCACAAGTGTGCTCAGTTCAGCCCACCAATGGGTTTATTTTTAAACAAAACTAGCTTCTAAATCGTCCAACAAAGTTACTTAATGACAATAACTGCTGGATGTTTGGCCCCTGAGAACGACGACTTGCAAAATGAAATACAAGTTTAAAGGCTTGGGATGTTTTGGATTTGCGTAGATGTGCTGGATTCCCTGGACTTGACCATGGATGAGAACAAGGAGAACCAGACCCCGGAGGGCGTGCAGCAGCAGGGGGAGGTGGACTGGGTCCAGCAGTACAATCTGGACCAAGAGAGGGAGGAACAGGAGCTGCAGCAGGCCCTGGCCCAGAGCCTCCAGGAGCACGTAAGAACCGCGTGACGACTGAAGAACTAAATATTAAAACATTTTAAGGGCTTCAACATGTCAGAGTAAATCTCTGCTGTCCTTCCCTCCTGCAGGAAGCCCAGGAGATGAGAGAAGACGATGATCTGAAGAGAGCCACTGAGCTCAGCTTGCAAGGTATAAAAAAAGGGATCTAGCTGCAAACTTTTTACACTTTTCGGCCCCTGAGCGCCTGCGATATATTTGGCCAAATGCACAGAACTTTGCTGTGTGATGGTTCCCGTCTGCACAGATCGTCAGTTTAAATGTCAGTAAGGAGAGGCAGATGTCTGGATCAGTAGATTAGTTCTCCCAGAAACTCTTTACTCAGACTTTTCGGTTCGCTCAGAGCTTCCTCTCTTCCCCCAACAGAGTTCAACAACTCATTGCCGGAGCTGCTGTGCTCAGACGACGACTCTGGAAACGAGGACCATCTGGACATGGAGTATACTGAAGCAGAGGTAGAGAGCCTGAAGAGGAACGCTGAGGTACTCGACCTCCCGTCGCCTTTTAACGTCTGCGCTGTCGTTAGAACGCTCACAAGGCAGATGATGAAATACCTCACACACACTGTAACATTATTTAACTTAGCAGTGATAAACATCCATCAACCGTTACCCTGACATTGTAGTCCTTCGTTCTTTCTACCTTCACAGTACCCACGTGATCAAAATGTCCAGCAGACCTTCAGCTTTATGTGAAAACTTGACATGCGTTGAGGCAAATTTTATGATTGTCCTTTGTATTAACAACTTTACTCATTGTTTGGTTCCCAAAAGGGATTTACCAAAGTCTGTGTCACAAACGTAGGAAAAAATAGGAACAAATGCGTAAATGAATGTAAAAGGGTAATAATATTTTATGAAAAGAAGCATCGTCTTATTCTTTTACCTAATTTTAGTTGGACTGATAGAAAGGATTGAATAATCACTACATGTTTTTGTGCAACTTAAAAAAATAATTGAAATAATAAATAAATAAAAAACTCAAAACTACACACACGTGGGAATAAAGTTGTATAAGTGAGTTGTCTACTTCGATGTGCCAGCCCTTAATAGTCTCTGTAAACAAATGAATAAAGATTTGTTAAGAACATTGATTGTTTTAATAGATTTAATATAAAATCATGATGCACAGACGTCTGTGAAGGCTAAACCTTATTCATACAAAAAATAACTTCCTATAACGACGTACTGTATATTTGGATGGAAATGTCAGGAAATACAGATTTTGACGCACCTGAGCGTCACCAGGCAGTTCAATGTGTTTAAACATTTCGACGTTAATTTTAAACATTTGATGATTAAATAGCGACCGGCTGACGTGTCCTGTAATCCACAGAGCGGAGACTTGGCCAACTCTTACAGACTCATCAGTGTCGTCAGTCACATTGGGAGCAGCTCCTCCTCAGGTGAGCTCCTGATCGACTCGTACCAACAGAGATTCTACGTCTCTGCTCACTGCATCGCTGCAAACACTCAACCTCTCCTGGATGGACGCGGGCCTTGCTGCACAGCTGATGGGGGAAATGATCGTAAACAGATTCTGTCTTCGCAGGTCATTACATCAGCGACGTCTTCGACATGAAGAAACAGTCGTGGCTGACCTACAACGACCTGGACGTGTCGCGCACGCAGGAAGCAGCCGTGCAGCGAGACCGCGACCGCAGTGGCTACATCTTCTTCTACATGCACAAGTGAGCGGTTTGGTGTTTTTCTCACATGATGCTCTGTCCTCTGGTTTACACACAGTGAGTTGTGTTCTTATGAGTTATTATAACTACCGTACATTTCGCTGTATAAGTCGCACCTTTTTGCTTAAATTAGCATGCCCTGTTGATTTCATTCATTCTGACATGGAAAATATTGAACACTTTGTTTTGTTTTTTTACGTTCAGAGGACCAGACTTAGCATTTTTAGATTTTTCTACCTGGATTGTTGAGCATGCATCAGGGTGTATTGAACACTACCGTTTTCAGCCGCTAGAGGGCGTTCGAGTAATATGGCAAGCCAAGTGTCTAATTCAGTGTTTTTCAACCTTTTTTGAGCCAAGGCACAGTGTTTTCATTGAAAAAAATCCCGAGGCACACCACCAACCAAAATTGTAAACATAGATACACTGTATCCGCCTATATTAAATATATAGTCATTCTTATCAAAGTGTCTTGAATAGGAATGAAATAAACACAAAAATGTATTTTTATCATATTTTATATTTCTTATTTCAAATTGCACTTAACATGTCTTCAAAAATACACCCGAACAGTACCACAACAATGTGGTCTTAAATTTAAAGAGGTTGTAGAAGGGGGGGGGGGCTTTTTTGATAATTTCCAAGGCACACCTGACGATCACTCGCGGCACACTAGTGTGCCTAGGCACAGTGGTTGAAAAACACTGGTCTAATTAATAGGTACGTGTTTATTAATGAGACGCTTGGCTTGCCATACTAAGTCACCTTCGTCTCACTCCTGAACTCCTGGAGCAAACGTCAAACCAGCTGCATTTCACCGACCATTAAAATCCATTTATTAAAGAAAAGTTCAACTGGGACACACCTTTGCTGTAATTTAGAGCAAACAAATTGTTTTTAGATTTTAATCTTGTTAAATTCTTGTTAAAGTTCTCCCGTGCATGCTCCCGTTCGGCAACCAATTGATCTTTGGCACACCGGCCCACGTTTCCGGGTGACACGTAATAGATGCGACTTATACAGCGAAGCGACATATTTATGTCTTTTCGACACATTGGGACTGATTACTTATACGGTCGTGCGAGGTGTATGGCGGCAAACACTTAAACATGTTTCTAGAAATATACTTTGATCTACAGCTGCACGGTGCGACCGGTAAAATCAACACGAGATGATTTCTGATGCGTTTTGTTTTAATCAAATCTTCCTTTTGTCAAAACTTATACAACCACCAGCCCACTAGGGGGCGCTCATTTTGTTTAGGCCGTACTGTTAAAGAGTTTAAAGGTTCACTATAATTTCTGGAGAACGCTGGGACTTGAAAAATTTTCATCAGGGAAAAGCATTCTGCTCCCTCCCACTCAGAGCCATATATGACTCTGAGTGGGAGCCACAGTCCGTTCTCTGTTGAACTTGAGTTCTGCAGTTCCACCTCCTGCTGTGTGTCCGCTCGTAGCCGCTTCAATATTCTGTGATTATATGTTAATAAAACGTTCTAAAAAATATAATAAAACCATGAATCACTGGTCCTACAACACAAAAACCAGCAGAAATCAGCAGAGGTTCACGCAGCAACGTTGGACATGATTTAATTCGCTCGTGACTTCCTCATTCCTGTCAGTGAAGGATGAAGCGATCACTTGACTTTTGGCAAAAAAACAAAATAAAAGTCCAGCTCTGGGATGAAGAAGGGATATTTAATACATTTGTGTCACATACAAATCAGTCCTGCATCGCTTTGCAATCCTTTGAATGAGAATGTGCGCGGCGCTGAGGCTGGGACAGGCGGGGGCGTGGGTTGGGGCGTGACAAACAACTCTGTTTTTATTGGCTGGTCATTGTCCGGGTCACTCTGTGTTTTTAGTGTTTTTATAAATGCTGATAGAGAAGCAAGGGGACTATAGTTTTTTTCAGAGATTACTTTGTCTAACATCAGTCTGTCAGTAGATAGTGACAGAGTGAAGAAATATGTTAAAAATATATTGTTAGAAAAGTTACAGACTGCATTACAAAGTTACATAGTGCAGCTTTAAACAGAAACAAACCGACTTGGATGAAAGTTCCTGCAACACATTTAAAGTTTGATTAGGAGTGATTTGTAAGTTGTAACGCCATGAAAACAAAACACGACACGAAGTGGCTGTGATGACACAGATCAGCTTGAAAAAATGAAGAATCAGATTTTCTTTTCTCCCCTCGTTTTATAATTTGATTTAAGGTCGTAAATCTCTGTAACATTTTCAGCTGCAGACAAAAACGGTGGTTAATTTGTTTTTTTTTTTAAACGTTATGCGACAGATAATAGTTTAATATGAACATGTTTGTCCCCTCAGAGACGTGTTTGAGCAGCTGTCTGAGATGGAGAAATCTGGATCCAGCAGCACCTCGGAGGCAGGAAGGAACGTCCTGCAGCCCCTCTGAGCTCCACTTCCGGGTTGATGACGCGATCGTCGGCTCTGCCGTTTACTGTCCTTTTTGTCCTTGGCCTTTTATAAGCGCTGCTTCTACAAATCTCTAAACGAGCCTTCAGACCTCCGCAGGTGGTAAACTATCAAGACTTGAAGTGAATCAGATTTTCCTCCATGTTTGAGGCCTGATTTAAAATTTAAAAAAGTACGGTAATGTATAAAGTTTTGTTTTGTAAATATTTTTTTTCTTTCTTTACAACTTTCAACAAACTTTCTCTTTAAGAAGACACATTTAAAACAGCAGACAGGCTGGTGTTGTGCAGATTGTCTGTTTGCAGGACCCTTTAGTTCTCATCTAAATAAAGAAAGTTGGAGTAAAAGCTACTTTAGAGCTACAGGTTTGTTGTATTAACAGGTACAGTACATTTGGTGCAATATTTAGGTTGGGCACAAACGGTTCACTTCAAATCTTTTTATTTTTTCCGTTCGTGTGTGTGTTGTTAATCTTCCAGTTGATTTTTGTGCTCGATTTGACTCGTGCGTGCATTTTGTCTTTATTTTAACATCGTCTGAAGGAAAATGTTCCAGTTAGTCATATTTTTGGGTTTTGACCTTGTGCCTCCTAAGAAAACATAAATATGTGGACAAGCTTTACTTTGAAAGGTGCACACCTTAGTTGTTTTTGTTTGGTGGACCTGATAGTGCAAGTCAGATGTTACTAAATATATATCTATATACCGGTAGATGCAACCAAGATTTTGTTTTTATAGTATTTGCAGCAGAGGGTGAATTTGTTTAAATTATTATAAGAAAAAATCACAATGCAAGTTGTTGTCACCAGGAAAACTATACAACAGAATTCATGTTCCCATCTCTTCCCAGTATTTACCCCTTTGGTTCTCGCTGCTCCTGTCTGGACACATTTACTGAAAAAAATGTTTTTACGTCACTGTAAAGATTAAATCCCACTCAGTCTGTAATTCCCCTCATGAAATTGTTTTATCAGATTTTCATATTTTAGCATCAAATATTTAAATTCATGTAAAAGAGGCCTGTGTAGGTGGATATTAAAGAGGTGCACACTTTTATTACCTGACGTCGTGGAAGCCTGGTGTGCTGTTGCACCCGTCGGTGAAAGTTACCGATTTATTTGCCCGTCTTGAGCCCCCCCCTTATTTTCAACCTGCTCCGAGTGATGTGAGGGTCTGTGAATTTAATGGTGTGAGAGTGAACAGCTTTTTCTACCCTTCATACACGACTGATACTTCCTATAGCAGATTTTAATAAAAAAAAGGTGAAAGAAACTTTTGGAGCTTATTAAATGTTTTAAATTCACAAACGGATCTTGTCTCCCTCATGAGTGTTGCAGCAGGTCTTGACAATAAAACGGCAACAAGTGTTAACAGTTCATTATAAATCACATCTTTGAACAAAACATTTAGGACTGTGCAAAAACGGTGCAGCCGTGAGGTCTGCGGGTCCCGGCCGCCGTCACGTGTCCTGGCTGGCCCTCTTCATGAGCGGCTCCAGGTGTCGGCCGGTGAGTTGGCTGAACCTGCTCAGAATGTAGCTCTCCTTCTGCAGCATCTGCAGGAACATTACACCAGCGGTTTTAAATATTCAATTAAAATACATTATTCTGCATATGGTCTTTGTCAGTTTGACCTGCTACCAAATGCACATGTCAAAAAGCGGCTGAAAACGATGCAACACTTCAACTTGGATTATGTTTAATGTCATTTATATGTATTCATATTTACGCTCCGTAACACAATGACAACACTCAAACAGTGCAAATATGTAAATGTTCACAAATCTAAACCTGTTTACAAGCGGCAAGAGTAAAGTATATTAGTAGTGCATTAATAGATAAACTTGACAGTTTCTTAAATTAAAAATTAACTTAAAACAGAAGCCTTGTATATATATTTTTTTATGTTACAACCTATACAGTATTTAATTTTTTTGCTAATATCGGCTGATACTGACACCATGCCGATATCGTGCAACTCTACTTAAAATTAAAGCACATACAGTATTTAAGATTGATGAATGACAATCTTCAATGTTTTTGCTACAGAAACGGACTTTTCTTAAAACTTGTTTCACCAGTGCATTCTGACTTTAAATTAAAAATTAACTTCAAACAAGCCTTTTATATCTGAGGTTTTTCTTTTTCTCTAATATGGGCTGATCCTGACACCATGCCGATAATATCGTGCAACTCTACTTAAAATTAAAGCACAGATTTAAGATTGACGAATTCTTAAAACTTGAGTTTCACCAGTGCATTCTGACTTGAATTAAAAATTCACTCCATTACACTTCAAATGTGTTGAGTTGGGACAACATTTTTAAAATTATTTTTGCCTTCATATTAACTAGGGATGCACCGATAAATCGGCCGGCCGATCGATCGGCTCCGATTTCCTTAATTTGGGGAGATCGGTGATCGGCCGATCTTTAAATGAGAAGCCGATTTTATCTACCGATTTTATCTGCCTCAGCAAAGGTTGGAAAATCCTGAAAATTTAGGGTGCATTTTGACCTTTTAACACCTGAAAATCAGTATCGGCCAAAATCGGAATCGGCAGGTCAGACTTTCTAAAAATCGGTGATCGGCCAGAAAATTGAAATCGGTGCACCCCTAATATTAACTCCAAACTAACCTCGGTCCATTCCTCGTCAGTTTCATGCCTGTAGCCCAACAGGTGGCAGATGCCGTGAGCCGTGACGACCTGAGGCAAGAAAAAATAAATAAAAATTGACCAGATTACTGTAGCTAAAGTCAGATTATGTATATTTTTTACATACTTTGTGGAAAAGGAAAATCTTTTTATTTTAGTACTGACAAAAAATCAGTCCAAACTTTGCAATTTTAGGTCAGTTTAAGATTCCTAAAATGATTTCTATTTGCTAAAGACCCAAATAATGATTTACAAAAATGTTTTATTTCTTTCCACTAAGTCAGATGTTAACTTTCAGTAAGGTTACCATGTCCCAGATGGTCATGTCATGGCTTTGTAAGCTTTTGATTGGTTTATGCGAGTGAACTGGCGGCACACACTATTACTTTGTGTGGCATCATGGGAAAATTTAATAAAATTAGGCACCAAAAACTCTCACAATCAAACACATGATTGTACATTTCAAGCCCCCCAAAAAAAGGATTTCCTCCCTGTCTGCCACTCACCACGTTCCAACCAGCTGGAAGACACATGGCTGAAAAACATGTTTTTGTTTCATTAGTTAACATGTCGGTGTAGTAACAGACAAAATAATGACTTGATGTTTTTCTGGCAAAGGCAGAAAAGCAATGAAAATAAAAACACGATGGGAACCATGTGTTCTTGAGAAAATCATCTTCTGGTGTGAAATGTGTGTACAAATGAAACGCTGAGGATTTTGTGAAAATGCTGCCGAAGCTGGTCAGAGTAATTCACAGTGAAACAAGACCTGGACCACCATGGACTGAGAAAACTCAGTGCGGAAGAAGCCATCACTCCAAAAGCAACAAAAAAAACTTGTAGTTTGAAAAATGCACACAGCGACAAAGACCTTGATGTTTGGAAACTCGTCTGATGAAACCACCTGAACTGTTTGAACAACACGACTACAGTATTGTTACATTTGGTGGAAAAGAGGGCAAGCATGAAATATACAATGAAGCATGGGGGCGGCAGCACTATGGTGCGGTAGTATTTAGCTACAGGAAAAACTGGTGAACTTCACAAAATAGATGGCTTCATGAAAGGAGTATTATGCGGAAATATTAAAGCAACATCTCAAGAAATCAGCCAGAAAGTTGAGGCCTGGACACAAATGGGTTTCCCAAACAGAAGGACCCTGAACATACAGCCTGATTGGTTACAAAGTTTCTTAAGGACAATCAAGTCAATGTTTTGGAGTTGACATCACGAAGCCCAACCAACAAACCTGACTCTCACCGCGGTGTCAACCTATTGTTTTCAAGAAGTTGTATTCCTATAAACTCACAGTCAAAGAGCCATGAAGATCTAATGAATCCTCCTGACACTGCTTCATCACAAACTCGACCCCTAGAAAAATGTCCCCAAGGTTCAGCTCATCTCTGTGAAGAGGGCAAGGCAGCTTCCCTGGTCTCAGGTCCTGAAAACACGCAAAGAATATGATAAAACAACACATCTACAGAACCAGATGGCTCAATTTGTCTTATTTCTGTGTTTACCTCATAGAATGGAAACGAGAGGACATCTGTAGGGACGTTTTTCTTCCTGTATATGTGATTAATCTTCTGAATCCTGTGGTTGTCGACGCAAATGATGCCCAAATCAAATTTCTGGATGCCCAGTATGTGCCGCAGGGTGTCCACGTCTTTGCGCAGCCTGGAGCGTCGGAGCGGTACCACCTTTTGAAGATTTCGTATTACTACTCCCATTTTAAGCTGAAACAAAAAGAACACCGCTGTGAGAAGTTGTCAGTTAGCTTCAGTCATTCGGAGCCGGTGAGATTTCAAGGTGACACACACCACTCAGAAGCCCGTTTGCGATTAGTAGCTTCCGGTTAGGAGGTAAAGTTGTTTTACTACTTTTTTTTTTTTGGCCTCGGATACAAGTTTTTGATCCAAAAGTAGTAAAATTGTCTTTAAAAAGCACTTAAAATGCTCTTTTTGTTGAACATTTGTAAAAAGAGAGGTTTCACACAGATCACAAAGTGGTTTTAAATAATTTGTATTTAGTCCAGATTTGACAAGTCTAAGTCTTGAATATTTTCAACTAGAACTATTTTTTGTGATCCATGACAAAAATAAAATATAACTTTTTTTTTTAAATTCTAAACTCAGAAGCGAACATCAGCTACGTCGGCCAATCTTCATGTGTTTAAAAAAATCTTCATGTGTTTATTGTAAAATTATTGAAATAAAATAAAAAAAGATACTTTAATAGCCATTCAAAGAAATGTGGCACAAGCCCGTTTTTTATTTTTTAAACCATTATGTAATGCTGCTGAGTCACGGAACACAAATGATTATCGGGGACTGAGGAGTTTGTCGGACCGGAACCGGAAATATGTTTGAAAAATGTCTACGGCGTAAACGAAGCAAAAAAGAAAACAAAAACCCGAAATTCAAATGAGGAGTTTCGTTTGTATTTCTTTGTTTACTACATAAGATTTTTTAAATTTCATTTATTTGTGATAGTTTCCGGAGAAACATTAGCCATGTTTGTGTTGTTGGCGGATGCTAAAAGTTAGCATAGTAGCGCATTTTTTATTTATTTTTAACCGACATTTGTTGTTGCGGACTTACCGGTACTCGATGTCAGATCATTATCGATTGCATGCACCATGAACCCACCTAACCCGTTCGGAAGTCCCCACGGGGGAGCTTTTCAAGCCCCGAACAACTCGTCCAAGCCTGTCCTGTTTCAGACTTTTGGACAGCAGCCTTCCAGCTCTCAGGGCCAGCAAAATGTGGGCTTTTTTCAGCCATCCGCCTTTGGACAGCCTCCTGTGATGAATCAAACTGTAGCTCAGAGCAGTTCCAGTTTCGGTCAGCCCTCGCTCCAGGTTCCAGTGTTTGGGGTGTTTGGACAGCCGTCACCGGGAACAACTGGCTCAGGCTTTGTGAGCAGTACAAAACCGGTTTTTGGACAGAATCAAACTTCAGTCTTTGGGCAGACAAGTGGACCGAACCAGACTCCAGCATTTGGACAGACAAGTGGACAAAATCCGAGTGCAGTTTTTGGACAGACCAGTGGACAGAATCAGACTCCATCCTTTGGACAGACCAGTGGACAGAACCAGACTCCAGCATTTGGACAGACAAGTGGACCGAACCAGACCTCAACATTTGGACAGACCAGTGGACAGAACCAGACTGCAACCTTTGGACAGACAAGTGGACCGAACCAGACCTCAACATTTGGACAGACAAGCGGACAGAATCAGACTCCAGCCTTTGGACAGACAAGTGGACAAAATCAGAGTGCAGTTTTTGGACAGACCAGTGGACAGAACCAGACCTCAACATTTGGACAGACAAGCGGACAGAATCAGACTCCAGCCTTTGGACAGACTAGTGGACAGAATCAGACTCCATCCTTTGGACAGACCAGTGGACAGAACCAGACTGCAACCTTTGGACAGACTAGTGGACAGAATCAGACCTCAACATTTGGACAGGCAAGTGGACCGAACCAGACTTCAGCCTTTGGACAGACCAGTGGACAGAATCAGACTCCAGCATTTGGACAGACTAGTGGACAGAATCAGACCTCAACATTTGGACAGACAAGTGGACCGAACCAGACCTCAACATTTGGACAGGCAAGTGGACCGAACCAGACCTCAACATTTGGACAGACCAGTGGACAGAATCAGACTCCAGCATTTGGACAGACTAGTGGACAGAATCAGACTCCAGCCTTTGGACAGACAAGTGGACCGAACCAGACCTCAACATTTGGACAGGCAAGTGGACAAAATCAGAGTGCAGTTTTTGGACAGACAAGTGGACCGAACCAGACTCCAGCCTTTGGACAGACTAGTGGACAGAACCAAACTTCAGCCTTTGGACAGACTAGTGGGCAGAATCAGACTCTAGCTTTTGGACAGACGAGTGGACAGAACCAGACTTCAGCATTTGGACAGACTAGTGGACAGAACCAGACTTCAGCATTTGGACAGACGAGTGGACAGAACCAGACTTCAGCATTTGGACAGACTAGTGGACAGAACCAGACTCTAGCCTTTGGACAGACTAGTGGACAGAACCAGACTTCAGCATTTGGACAGACGAGTGGACAGAACCAAACTTCTGCCTTTGGACAGACTAGTGGACAAAACCAGACTCCAGCATTTGGACAGACTAGTGGACAAAACCAGACTCCAGCATTTGGACAGACGAGTGGACAAAACCAGCCCTCAGTATTTGGACAAAACCAGACGGCGCTATTTGGACAGACCAGCGAGCAGAACCAGACATCACTGTTTGGACAGACCAGCGGGCAGAACCCGACTTCAGCTTTTGGGCAGACATCATTTGGACAACCCTCTGCGTTCAGACAGGCTCCAGGGTTTGGGAAACAACCACCTCCCCTTGGAGGCTCACAGATGGCCACCAGCTCCACCTCTGGGTTTGGACAGCCATCTTCCAGCAGCGCATTAAGTGGCGCTCAGAACGTGACGACTCAAAACAGAACAACCGCTGAGTTCTGTTTCAAGCCATCCAACAAGGCTCTATTCAAACCCATCTTCAGTGCCAGCCCAGAGCCAGCTCAGCCCCAGATTACAACAACGTCAAGCTCGTCTTTTGGAGGCAGTGGGTCCCAGGCTGGCTCCAGCACCACCGGCTTCCCTTTGTTGGCTGGAGCCAAGTCTGAGTCGCTGGGCTTCTTACAGCCGTTTGCAGCCACTTCTGTTTCTGCTCAAAATAATCACCCAACAACTACCAGCAGCAGTAGTGCACCAACCAACCCTCTTCAGTTCACCGTTTCCCAGCCAGCTGCACCTTCCAGCTCAAACACTTCAGCTACCGTCACCGAGCCCACCACACCGTCATCGTTCAGTTTTACAGCTGAAACCCTCCAGACTGAGCCAACACTTCTTTTAGGGGGAACAAATTTTGGTCAACCTCCAGCTTATGGTGAGCACAAAGGCAAAGCAGAAACTGGCACAGATAAAAAAGGAAGCAGCCAAGTGGACAAAAATGTATTTGCACGACTTGGCAAACCTGCCAAACGCAAGGAAAATCCAGCAACCTCGAGCTCGGGTTTAGAGATCCCAACAGCAGAGGAAGAGTCTCCATTTGAAGCAGACTCATCAAGGCATCTCTCGAAGAGGCCACTGATCAGGTCCCGGGGCCTTCCAGGAAACCTCTTCAGCAGGGCACTCAGTGGTATTTGTAAGGAGCGAGCCAACACAGTAAGGCGTGTTACTCAGAAGCCAGCGCCAAGCCTGGAGGAGAAGGAGAAAGTTAAGGAGGGTGAGCCATCTGTCCCACCGCCTGCTGCACAGACATTCACCAGGGAAGCTCTGAAAAAATCTGAAGCTTCAGGTGAGACCTTGAACTTGTTGTATTACCATGAAAGAAACATGATCTTTTCAAGGTTAGGTACCATTTATTCATGGATGATTGGTAAAAAGTACCCTTTATGTATTACCGTATTTCCGGACTATAAGTCGACCTTTTTGCCTAATTTGCATGCCCTGCGACTTATAGAGAGGTGAGACTTGTTTATGGATTTTCCCCCATATTTTTAGACCAATTTTTGGCTCAGATATGACCGTTTTTCCATTTAGGCAAAAATGGTGCAGTACCACTTTCGGCCGCTAGGGGTGCAGTACCACCTTTGTCCGCTAGGGTACACCGACCGTTCCCACCTCATGTGTCCGACTCTGGACGGACTCAGTCTGTCGCAGCCCGGCCTCCTGCTCTGGAGGTATGAACTAGCTACTTCGCTGTTAGCTCAGTGTTTGTTAGCAAAATACCGGTAGGTCAAGAACCACAGGACAGATTTTGATCAAACTTACAGAACGTAATCACTAGATGGATATTTACAACTGATTAGCTTTATGAGATGTTTGAGATAAAATTCGATGTTTTATAGACGTAAATGTGTCGCGGTTAGCTTCGTTGATTTTTCCTTGTACGTTTGAGCAAATAGCTCATAAACCACACAGCAGATTTTTTTCAAACTTACAGAAAGTAATCACTAGATGTACATTTACAAACTGTTAGCTGTTGGAGTTATTTGAGATAAAATTCAATGTTTTATAGACGTAAATGTGTCGCGGTTAGCTTTGTTGTTTTTCCTTGTACTTTTTCAAAGCGAAAAAATTTAAATCCAGCAGATTTGACCATTACGTGAATTTATTAAGGAACGGTTAAGCTAAGACACATGTTTGCTATAATTTTCAGCAGACAAATAATTGTTTTTACCGTGTTAATCTTGTGAAAAGTCCTTCCGTGCATGCTTCTGTGGTCGTCATTTTCAGCAGGGCAAATGACCGCTGACGCGTCGCGTAGCGGTGATGCATAATAGATGCGACTTATATAAAGGTGCAACCTGTTTATGGATTTTTCCAATTTATTGACAATAATTGGACAAAGCGACTTATATAAAGGTGCGACCTATAGTCCAGAAAATACTTTAGTTTGAGAGATTTTCAGATCATTGACGGATTCAGAAATAAATATAACAAGACATCATTGAGGAAATTTCACCTTCAACCTCAAACACTATTACAATACATTACTGTATTAACAAATGTATTAATTCTGGAACACGTAGGTATCAACAACTAGAAAGCTTATTATTTTATTGGCAACTTCAAAGGGACATGGACCCACTTTGTTCTGTTCTATAGCTGTTTTGCAGATTCATAATTCTCCTTCAGGCTCAGGTGTAACTCAGAGTCCAAAATCCCAAGTGGTGACCCCTGTGAGTCGACGTGGAGACAGGGACAGCGTGGATAGCCTGAGCGGCTTGTCTCCGACTGACCTCACCACCATCATGTGCAGAAACGTGCCTCCGGCCCTCAACAGGAAGGACGTGCTCATGAAGCATTTCGCTCAGTTTGGGAAAGTCTTTAAGGTTCTCTGTCGGACTAAAAAGAATGTTGCAATAGTACATTTTGGTG
>JBBPBX010002442.1:40626-50693 GCA_038048925.1 Garcialebias charrua
CACGAGCTGCTGCTGCTGTGGCAGAAAAAGAAACAAAGTAATTGTTAAATGTTAAAATCAATAAAACAACATAATGTATGTGCTGTTGATCTGAGGTAATGTTTAGTAGATTGTATTTTTGTAATGCCAAGTCTCCTTATGGGTTCTGACTTTTTCTGAATTAGGTCCAGAAGAAAAGGGGGGCAGACCTGCAGGAAAAAAGAAGGAAACTGATGGAGAAAGTCCAGTAGTCAGAGAGGCTAAAGTGGATTTTTCTTCTCCTGTCAAAAGGCCTGCACTCATGCCTTCCACATTCAGTCACAGGTAATTCAGCATAAAACGTGAGTTAAAGGTGCTTTTGTCGTTTAAAAAAAATAGTTGCATCGCTGTTGCTCTCCAATCATTTCAGCTCTCCTGCGAAGAAGCCTTCCCCTGTCAAGCTGCTGCAGTTTGACCCTGAACCTCAGAAAGAGAACATCGCAGAGTCCCAGGGCTCAGAGCGGCCCGTCCCTTCCTCCTTTGTTCACCTCATCGGACAAGTAGCTGAGACAGCTGAGGACAAGTACCGGCTGCTTGAGCAAATGGACAAGATCCTGCGTCAAGGTGAGGCTGGCTTTCATCTAAACCTGCTGCAGCATCTGAAAGCTGGACAAAAACCAGTGTCGTGTCTTTACATCCTCGCAGATCGACCCAAGCGGACAGCCTTGGACTTGTCTAAAGTTTTTGTGGGGACGTGCCCTGATATGTGTCCAGAGAAGGAAAGATACATGAGAGAAACACGAAACCAGCTCAGCGTGTTCGAGCTTATCCCAAACACAGAGATGGTATGATTTTTGTTTTTAACTACTTGTGATTTTCCAAACCACAAACCTGATAGAGGAGCCGGGACATCATTAAAGTGGAAGCTGCACCTTTGGACCTGCTCCTTATTTAGTAGGGCTGGGCGTTATCTCAGTATTTTAAATATATCGAGATAATTTCATACGTGGTATAAAATGAGACTATACTATAAAACGATAGTTTCATACTGTACGTACTAGTCACCTTCACACAGCCCCTCCTTTTCTCTCACCTGCCCCCCGCCTTCTGCTTGTGTGAAACTGCTGCAGCTCAGACTGTGAAGACTTTATTCGAATTATAAAGCTGAGCTAAGCTAGATACATATTCAGATTTCCCTATCAGTCGTCACAGTAGTGGTTCGTTAGGGTCTTTGTTAGTTTGACCCACTTGGTCGGGAGAGGAAAAAAACTTCCTATGTGTTCCGAAGTGGTGCATTCGCTAACGTTGGAACATCCACGGTGCATTCAAGAGCATTGCAACCGTGACATTCAGAAAGAAACAAGCCGTAACCAAACAAAACCTAACTCGGTAAACAAGCCAGCTACACAACAATGTGGGTTTTCTAACCGCTGCATTACCATGTACTTCATTAGAATCAGACTTTTTAATGAGCAAGTCATTTCATTACGTTTGCTCTGTATGTTCCCTGTTTACATTTTAAGTGCACAGCTGTGTTTTTGGTTTTGTTATGCAGAATTTATTTTTTATTTTTGAGACATTTCTTTTGTACAGTTACAGCGGTCCGTTAATAAATTTGCCTGTTTGACAGTTGGGACAAAGCTTTGACTCAGACATATATATTTTTATTAGTTTATGGAAAGCAAATACCGGTATATCGAGATATATATCGTATATCGCCATTCATCTTATAAATATTGAGATATTAATTTTAGTCCACATCACCCAGCCCTATTTAGTCATTGTTTATGTGTTTACGTATTTACCAGGTGGATCATTCTGCTGCCATAAAGGAGTACAGCCGCTCCTCTGCCGACCAAGAGGAGCCCCTCCCCCACGAGCTGAGGCCCCTGCCTGTGCTCAGCATGACCATGGACTACCTGTTGACTCAGATCCTGGATCAGGTTCAAGACAACTACCGGGACTGGTATGACTTTGTGTGGAACAGAACCAGAGGTATTCGCAAGGTTAGAATAAAAACAAACTTCTGTTTCTCTTTTCACCACATTTAAAAATAAATATATTTCAAATGGGGCTTCATAGGTTTCAGCCTGTTTCCGTTGCTCCCTCAGGACATCACCCAGCAGCGCCTGTGCTGCCCTGACACAGTATCCCTGATCGAAAAGTGCACACGCTTCCACATGCACTGTGCCCACCACCTCTGCGAGCAGCCCATGTCGTCTTTCGATGCTAAAATCAACAACGAGAACATGACGAAGTGCCTGCAGAGCCTCAAAGAGATGTACGAGGATCTGGCCACGCAGCAGGTCTTCTGCCCCCACGAGGCCGAGTTCCGCCAGTACAGCGTGCTGCTGAAGATCAACGACGGGGACATCCTGCGGTCAGTCTGGCCTCAATAATTCCTTTGATTTACTCACCACTGTATGACTCTGTATGAGTACCGTATTTTTTGATCTATAAGGCGCACCGGATTATAAAGTGTTTTAAGTGAAACTAAAACATTTTGACAGCTTTTTGAGCACCGTGTACCACATAAAATCAGTTCGAGGTCGGTAAGCACAACCAGGATTAATACACAAGGTGCACCTGTTTAAAAGGGTCATTGCTGATTTCTGAGAAAATTTAAGGATTTTAAGTGTGCCTTATAGTCCGAAAAATTTGTTTTGGAACTGGAGCTTTGGTTTGGTGCTTTCAGCTGGTAAAAATGTATTCAGGCCTCAGTTTTTCTTCAAAGGAGCCAGACTTTGTAAAGAACTAATCTGAAAATGTGTATAAAATTCGGCTTCTGTCCAAAAAGAAACAAGAGCTTCTGAAAGTCTGGAGTGGAGTTCCTTAAAAGTCTGGCTGCTTGAAAGTAGAATCTAAAGAACTGAGGCTTCTGGTCATTGTTACGTTTCTTTCATGCTTCGCCTCAGTCTGGTATAAGAAGCTCACTTCCTTCCACACAGAGAGGTGCAGCAGTTTCGTGAAGAGGTGCGCAAGTCGCCCGAGGTGAAGTTCGCGGTTCAAGCCTTCGCTGCCGTCAACAGCAACAACTTTGTTCGGTTTTTTAAGCTGGTGAAAGGAGCTTCTTATCTGGCCAGCTGTCTCCTGCACCGGTACTTCAATCAGGTGGGACACAGACGGAGAAATCTTCACATTTACTTTAATAGCTTTGAGTTTAGCTTTGAGTTTGAACGCTTTTTATTTTATTTTTTACAGACACGCACAACTTTAATCTAATCCAGATTTACCTCTTTTTCTTTATTTTTGTTATAGGCCAATCATATGAAGAAACTACCATTTATCTTGTTTCAGTACAGTATTTTAGAAAAGTACTGATAATTTTCTCATTTAATAACTTTTTAGGAAAAACAAATGCAGAAGAATGAAAAGTCTCAATCTGCTTTACAAAGCTGTGCAGACAGACAAATTACTGTAGGTTAAACTCTGTCATTAAATCCATAAAGTTCCATGAAATGCCTTGGAAAAAAAATATGTACTGTATTAGTATTACTAATGAAAATCAATCTTTTCAATTTTGGTTTAACAGAATTATCAAAAAAAACAAAAACTATTGAAAACGGCCAACCAAAAACGATGGCATTCTTACTGTAAGATTTTGTTGCCAAACCTTTTGAGGCAATCCAGTGATTTCTGTAACTCTGACTTCTGCACCTGTCCTCAGGTGTATTAGTCCACTCGTGATCAAACTGCTCCAGATGTTTCAGGTTTCAAGGGCTCTTCTCCAGATGTTTCAGCTCCTTCCACAGATGTTCATCAGGATTAAGATCAGGGCTCAGAAGAAACTTCAAAACAGTCCAATGTTCAGTTCTGAGACATTTTTTGGTGTTTTAGCTGTAGGTTTTAGGTATTTTTTGTCTAGGACACATTCCTCTCTTCATTTTCTCGTCTCTTGTGGACATGTCTAGGGAGGTTGTTTCCAGTCAGATGAACATCACATTGCTTGGACATGGTCTTTACCTCCAACACAATGTCATTAATTGTCTTTTTGAGCTCCTGAGACTCTCTGTCCTCAGCTTTCTGTGGTCCATGTTCAGTGTATTACACATTAGGACTGAACAATTAATTGCATTTGCAATAATATCGCAATATGATAAAATGAGATTTTCTAATCGCAAAGGCTGCAATTTGACTGGTCACGTGACACAAATCTTTATCATCACTTTAAAGAAAACACCACAAAGACATTTACGATGGTTGCATGGCTAGAATGACAACAACCAGTGCTTCAACTTCAAGTAAGCAAAGTGTCAGCCGACAGGGATCACTGACCAAACTGTTTGAACTTCAAACTGTAATTTTTTTATATCTATTTTTTTATATTTATTTATTAACTGTCATGTGAAGTTCAGACAGTAGTTAGGAAGTTCACTTAACATGTTTACTATTATGTTTATGAAACAAGAAAAAATAGAAATGGTGAAAAGAAAAGGCATAGATTTGTTTGCTTTATTGTAATCTCTGCTTTAAATAAATCTGACATTGTTTATTATAAAACAGATTGATTTATTGCTTCTGTTTGTTGAAAAATACTTGAGAAGATATTTAAAAAAATAATTGCGTTTTAAATTGCAATTGCAATTTATAGAAAAAAAATTGCAATTAGATTATTTTCCAAAATCGTTCAGCCCTATTACACATGATACAAAACAGCCATGTCATGTGCCTGTCACCCTTTAAATAGGCAGACTGAGTGACTACAGACTGAAGACACCTGCTGTGTTGATGACAAAACACCTTAGTGTCCCTATACTGTAGTCTTAATTATTTCCCTTTTTTTTCTAGGAGCATCATCCTTTTTCTGAAGTTTCATTATTTTGCTTTTTGATAATTTTTACATTAAACCTAGATTCAAAATCTATCTGGTTTTCATTAGTTAATATTTAATATTTTAGGCTAGCATTTTAGTCTTTATATGTTGACAAATTTGTAACCTTATGTAAAAGTGCTAAATGCCTTAAAGTTAGGGATGCACAATGTTATCTGTATGGTATCGGTATTGGTCGATATTAGCGATAAAGTTAAATATCGGACATCCGCCTGTCCATCAAAATAACTCGCCAATATAAAAGGTGCTGTTTTTGTATGACAACCCAGTAAAGAGGATGCCTGTAGCACCAGCACATCGTGATTACGTCATGCACGCCGTTGAGTTTAGATTTGTTAAAATGATCAAATTTGCACTGTTCAAGTGTTGTGAGTGTATTAGAGTAATTGTCATGAATACATTTGACATTAAACGTAATCCAAGTTGAAGTGTTACATCATTTTCAGACCCCTTTTTGTCATCTGCATTTGTTAGCAGGCCAAACTGACAAAGACCGTGCAAAATAATGTAGTATTTTGATTTCACAGCAGAGAAAGCTGTGAAGTCTCTGTAAGTAGGTCTAGGGAAAAAAAATATTGGTATTGGTTATCGGCCAAATAAGTTTTAACGTATTGGCCAAAAGTCCAATATTGTGCATCCCCACTTCAAATGTTTATAATTTCTACAAAAAAACTATTTGCTCTCGTGCATGTCTGTGAAGACGCATTTTGTAATACAGGGACTTTCTGTTTGGAAATATAATTCAGCATATTAAAATTATCCAGTTGAAAAAATAAAATAAGTTAAGGGACAGAGCTGTTGAGTTGGCTTCAATGAGCTCCAAAAGGAACATTTTATTATTTATTTAGTACAAAAATAGAAGGTTTCAATTATCTGCTATCAGAAGAATTACAAGTTAGACGATGAACTAATCGCCTAATGAGTTTTACGAAGACGTGCCCCTTATTTGTTGCTGTTATTTTTAACAAATGTGTTTTTTAACATTGTTATGGGCGTGTTTGTGCGTTCAGGTCAGAGCAATGGCGCTGAAGACCCTGAACGTAGCTCACACCGTGGGGCCACGCTCCACCCCGTTTCCTGTCGAGGACATCGTTCGAATTTTAATGTTCCGAAATACCGCTGAGGCGACTGACTTTGTCCAGCAGTTTGGGCTCAATGTCAATGGGCTCAATGTCAACGATGGGTAAAGGAAAATACAAAGAAATTCTGTTTTTGTGACTAGAACTTCTAATTTTGCCAAATGATCCTGACAACGTGAACGTCTTTGAACTAAACCTGGTTTTGATTCTAACCGGATGTAAATTTCACAGGATGGTGGACCTCAGTCGGGTGTCCTTCCAAGAGCCGGACCTCCCCTTGTCCCAGAAGAAGTCTGAGGTCATCCTTGCAAAGAAAACAGTGTTGGTAGGACAGGTGATGAACGGGGGTCCCCTTCCCAACCCTCCACAGCACACCCCCGTCTGTAGCTTCGACTCGCAGGACAAATTCCGTGGCCTGAAAGGTTTGTTTCTTAAGAATCTCATAACTTACTTTTTAATTTATGTTCCTGTAGGAGTGAAGCCTAATTACTGCCTTCCTTAATGAGCTCATGGCTTCTCGTTTTAGCTGACAGCGTGAAGCTCACAGCACCGCCCAGCGACGAACTGTCCGCTCCGTTTGTGCCAGTTAAAGCTCCAGATGTTCCGGCCGCGCTTGAGCTGCCTCCAGCTGTTGCCGATGAGACGGGAGAATCGTACCCCCCTGTGGTCCAGTTCTTCCTGCCTGAGCCTGTCAAACCCCCGTCACCTCCACCTGAACCTCAGCCGGCCTACAGCGATGAGGTGGGGCAGAGCTCTCGAGCCCGTTCTGTTCGATTTGTTTGCAGCTTGCTCACGTTCTTGCGCTCTTTCAGGACATTGTGGTTGAGCTGGACTCTGTGATCGAAGAGGTGGTTGAAGCAGAAGTGAAGGAAGTGGCCGACGCTGGCGCCAGCTACGTCGCAGCAGCTCTCACGTAAGTTAGATCTAGTCAAATTCATTTATCAAGCACATTTAAAACAGCAGCTCTTACCAAAGTGCTTAACAATAAGATTAAGGCAGTTAAAAAAAAGAAAATTATAACGAGAATAATTAAAAGCATCAAAATAAAAACAGAAAAACAACGAGAATCAATGAAATACTAAATCAAATCACACTGTTAAACAGTGTGAACAGGTGTTTGTAGGAGAGATTTGAAAACGGGGATTGAAGTGGCCAGTCTAATGGGGCAGATTGTTCCAAAGTTTAGGTTCTATGATTGAAAAAGCCCGATATCTGAGCTTAAGCCTTGTTTTTGGTACAACCAAAAGCAGCTGGTCAGATGATCTCAGCGCCTGAGAAGGAACATATTGTTGAAGTAGATCAGAGAGGTATGAGGCTGCAACGAAATTTAGGCATTTAAAGGTCAACAAGAGAATTTTAAAATCAATTCTGACACGTACAGGGAGCCAGTGATGGGAGGACAAAACGGGTGGAATATGCTCAAACCTACGAGTTCCTGTTAAGAGCCGAGCTCCAGCATTTTGGAGGAATCTGGAGATGTGAAAGGGACACCTGACTGACCCCAACATAATGCATGTTACAGTAGTCTAGCCGGGTTGTAACGAATGCATGGACTATTTTTTCAAGGTCAGAGCTGGTCAGCACAGACTGAAGCTTAGCTATCTGCCTTAACTGGAATAATACTTTTTTGTAGAACAGAGTAAACTTAAAGTCTGAGTCTACAACCATGCCAAGATTTGTAACAGACTGCTTAAGCTATGGTTCAAGAGAGTCAAGGTTTACAGGAACAGAGACAGCAGTAGAGCTAGGGTTAAACACAATGGCTTCAGTTCTCTGATCGTTGAAGCTTAAAGCGTTTGAAGCCATCCGTGCCTTAATGTCATCAAGATATTTCAACAGAGGGTGGATTGTGCATGAACTATTGGTTTTAAGGGCTGATAAATTTAACGGTCATCAGCATAGCATTGAAACGAAAGACCATGTTTCCTCAGGATAGATCCCAAGAGGAGCAGATGCAATGAAAACAGAAGGTGTCCAAGAATAGAGCCTTGCGGGACCCCGCAGGAAAGAGGCACTGAAGCAGATAAACTGTTACCAACATTAACACAAAAACTCCTGTCACTCAGATAAGAACAGAACCATTCTAACGCTGCACCAGTAATCCCAACCCAGTGTTCTAATCGCAATAAAAGGAAACTGTGGTCAGTAAGCTGGAACGTGATCATGCTGTGGTGGAGCCCCTTCTCAGACACCGTTGATGATTTTAACATGTTGCGTCTGCAGCGAGAGCAATGTGCAGGTGGAGTCTCTGGTGAGGGAGGTGTTGGGACAGATGCTGCAGCAGATATCGTCCTCCGAGTTCAAACTGGAACTGGAGCGAGTCGCAGAAGAGAAACGCAAGCTTGAGGAGGCGAGGTTTGTTGAGCTTTGTTGTCGTTTTCCATAGCGCAGATAATCCGCTGTATTTTGTTTACCCTCGTTTCTTTTCCCGTGTCTGCTTTTGGAAGGCGGAGGCAGGAGCACGAGGCCTTCCTGGCTCAGTTCAGCTGCTCCCTGTGCACTGAGATCATCCATCAAGTGGTGGACACAACCATACAGGAAACTGCTGCCGCAGAGATCCAGTAAGTCTCACCTTTAATAAAAAGTATATTGTTTTTTGATAAAACGCACAAAAAGAAATGCATATTTACCGCAATTAAACTGTGAAACGTGGTTTTGCAAAACAGCTTACCGTACTTTTCGCCATATTAGTCGCTTCTGTGTATAAGTCGCTTTGTCCAATTATTGGCAATAATTTGGAAAAATCCATAAATATGTCGCTTCGCTCTATAAGTCGCATCTATTATGCGTCACCGCTACGCGTCAGCGCCTCATTTGCCCTGCTGAAAATGGCGGCCACAGAAGCGAGCGAGCACGGAAGGACTTTACAAGATAACACGGTAAAAACAATTATTTGTTTGCTAAAAATTATAGCTGACATTACCGTATAGCACAAGGGTTCCTGAGCTTAACTGTTCCTTAAAGGTTCAGTATGCAGTTTCTGTAGAACTGCAGCACTTAGAAATATTTTCAACAGGCAAAGCATTCTGATCCCTCCCCCTCAGAGCCATATGTGGCTCTGCCCCCTTGTGGTCTGTTGAATTTCAAATTCAAGCTCTGTTTTTATTGGCTGATTCAAATTCAAGCTCTGTTTTTATTGGCTGGTTACAAACTCTGTTTTTATTGGCTGGAAAATGGCGGGTCACCTTTTCTTTTTAGAAATGCTTATTTACCACCTGGAGAAGCAAGGGGACAATATTTTTTTTAATTTTTTTTCAGAGATTACCTGGCTAACATCAGTCTGTCAGGAGGTAGTGACAGAGTGAAGAAATATGTTCATAAAAAAAGCTACATACTGAAGCTTTAATCAATTCACGAAATGGTCAAATCTGCTGCATTTAAATTGTTTCGGTTTGACATTTTCCAAACGGTCGCGTGCGCTACGAAAATAAATTATAAATAAATCGAATTTTATACTGTCTTATACAGTCTTATACTGTACAGGTCAACAGTTTGTAAATGAAACCCATATAATTACACTCTGTAAGCTAAAAAAAAAAAATCCGCCGAGTGGTTTATGAGCTATTTATCTAAATAGTACGTACCGGTATCTGTTTACGGTAGCTAACCGCTAACAACAAAGCTAAAAGAACAATTTTTTTTTAAAATCTCAAACATCTCATAAAGCTAGTCACTTGTAAATGTCCATACAGTGATTACATTCTGTAAGTTTGATAAAAATCTGTCCTGTGGTTCTTGACTTATCTTGTTAACAAACAGCTAACAAACACAGCAAACAGAAGTTACCTCCAGAGCAGGAGGCCGGGCAGCGACAGAGTCAGTCCGAGCAGAGGAGGCTTTTTTCGGACACATGAGCTGGAAACGGTCGGTGGACTCTCTGGAAGTGTCCCCTGGCGGACAAAAGTGGCACTGCACCATATTTGCCAACGTGAAAAACGGTCACATCTAAGCCAAAAATTGGTCTAAAAATATGGGAAAAAATCCATAAATATGTCGCTTCACCGTATAAGTCGCAGGACATGAAAATTAGTTTAAAAAAACAGCGACGTATACGCCGAAAAGTACGGTAACTGCGATATCACTTGACTGTGACTGTTTGCTACTTTTCTATTGTATTCTCGCTGAATTCTGAGTGTTGGTGACTAGCAACCACGTGACTGTTTTGAGCACCTTTTTTTTTTATCACAGGGAGGCGCTGA
>JBBPBX010002442.1:66028-78731 GCA_038048925.1 Garcialebias charrua
AAACCGCCCGTGATGGAAGGGAGCTCGTGATGGTGATGACAGATGTGTTTTCAAAGTTCACCCAAGCCATCCCCACTCGTGATCAAAAAGCAGCTACGGTAGCGAAGATCCTGGTTCGTGAGTGGTTTTACCGTTTTGGAGTACCGGCTCGCATCCACTCAGACCAGGGGAGGAACTTTGAGAGTCTCTTGGTGCAACAGTTATGTGAGCTGTATGGAGTTCAGAAAAGTCGTACCACACCTTACCACCCACAAGGAAATGGACAGTGTGAACGCTTTAATCGAACTATGTTTAACCTGCTTCGTTCCCTTCCTCCAGAAGAAAAACGAAATTGGCCAGAACACCTCCCACAGCTTGTCTTCCACTATAACACCACTGCCCATCAGTCGACTGGTGAATCACCCCACTTCCTCATGTTTGGACAAGAACCTCACTTGCCAGTGGATTTCCTTCTTGGCCATCTTCCGGAGCCTACGGCACCCAGTGTGTGTGACTGGGTGGCAGAGCACAGGAGGCGTCTGAATGTGGCCATGGATGCTGCCAGGGGCAGAGTGGAGCTGGCAGCCCAGAGGAGGAAAGTGAGGCATGATGAAAAGGTTCAGTGCAAGCCACTTGAAGTGGGACAAAGAGTGTATTTGCGTGATGTGGGCCCAGGTCGCAGAAAAATTCAAGATGCATGGGGGTCCACAGTGTACCAAGTCGTGAAAGGGCCCAGTACAGGTGGTGTGGTATATTCAATTGCTCCAGTTGATAAGCTTCATCTTGTGAGACAAGTGCATCGTACTGCTATAAAACCTGCTCTACCACCTACAGATGCCTGCCCTGATGCTTGGTTGCAGTGTCTGCCTGATGAGACTAGTGACGAGGATGATGTGGAGTCTGGATCTTGGCTGGTGGTCCGAGAGGCTGTTAGTGAGACAAGTGCATCGTACTGCTATAAAACCTGCTCTACCACCTACAGATGCCTGCCCTGATGCTTGGTTGCAGTGTCTGCCTGATGAGACTAGTGACGAGGATGATGTGGAGTCTGGATCTTGGCTGGTGGTCCGAGAGGCTGTTAGTAACCCGTCTGTGAAGCCAGAACCACCGGAAAGGCCTCCAGTTCATATGCCATATGAGGCGCCACCGGCTGTACAAGCTCCCCAAAGCAGTATCATCGGCCCCAGGAAGTCCAGCCGTAAAACCGCTGGCAAACACTCCAACCCCCATCACCTCCCACGACCGGTTAGGAGTGACGACTGTAGGGCTACTGTTTCTGTGGACCCGGGTGCCAGCAGCCTGGTTACCGCCACTTTTTGACCCTGGTTGCGGTTTTGATTTATCGGTGGGCCACCGATCCATAAAGGGGGGGTAGGATGTAACCGGGTGGTTTTAGTTCATTGGAAGAGTGGCTGTAAATTCCCACTCTGGTTTGGCTCCCTGAACACACCGTGTCCTGTTCCTCCACCTTCAGTGTGGTTTAGCTCATTAGTGTTACTAAGCACCAGGTGTGTAAGCCAAACATTCTTCTCCAGGGTGTTGGCTGTTTAGTCTCTTGCTGCATGTGGCTGTAGTGAGTGCTGCTGCAGTGTTCATGGAGTTGTGCAAAGCCCTGAAGCACAAGCTAAGGACATGTGCCAGTGGGTGGCAGATTGCCACTGCAACTAATTGAATGTGCTTGTTGTTGGGGTTGTGACTGATTAAGATTGCTACAGTTGCTATATTGTGCTCCCAACTCTGTGCCTTGTTTTAAACTGTACATGCTCTCATGTTACTGGCATGTAACATCCTTTGGTGTTAAGTGATTTGGAGTTGTGCTAGCCCTTTACAACTGGCCTGGTAGAACCACCATAGCATAAATGCATCTAATAAAGGCTGTTTTAATATTGAAAGGAATTAATAAAATATATATTGTATACAACACTTCTGTTTTTGTCATTTGAAGCCAGGCGTACCTGCGTATTTGTAATAGGGAAGCTCTAGACTATTTACAGTCTACCAGTTGGCTTTAGAGTCACATCCTCTGAGTCACAATCCGGGCCTTCATAGCCCGTGTTACATTTAAAAAATCGATTTTTTCCTGCGCCCCTAAAAATCCTATATTTAGGGTTGGCTTGCATTTCCTGAACACAAATACCAGATGATGAGATACCACTCAAAATGTTGAGTGGTATCCAGGCCTTTATGTTCTCAAGACACACAAGAGGTTGCTTGATAAGAGTTGCATCTTACTTTATGAGAGGGACATAAACTCAACTGTCATCTGCATAACACTGGAGGAAAACAACACATTTTCTGAGTATGGATCTCAATGGAAGCAGATAGAGAACAATGGAGGACATAAAACCGAGCCTTGAGGGACTCCACAAGAAAGAGAGGAGGACAATGACTCATTAAACACAGACAGTTTGGTTTGTCTAATGAAGCTTGAACTATTCCAGAGCTAAGCCCTTGACCCACCGCTCCTATCGAGACTGTAAGCCGTCCTCATGTGCTCATCAGCTGTTTCCTCCAGTAGTTCTGTGACGTCTTTGTTTTGCTGTCCCCAGTTGCGGAGCGGAAAAGAGAAATGACCCTCCGTCTGTTCTCCTCTGTTGTGAGCATAACTTTAAATACATTCAACTTCCATTTAGGTGTGTGACTGCGTCTAAGTGTAAGAATGGTTCATATTGAAAAATGTGGTTGTCACATAAAAATCCAAGACGGCCACCACCATGTAGACATGTAAACTGACCACCCCGATCAGTTGAGGAAACTTTCTAGTTTTTATATTGCTTAAAATATAGTTTTCTCAAATGATTGGGGGTGGCCAAAGACTAATTTATGGGGGGCCAAGGCCAGCATTGGCCACCCCCTGGCTCCTCCATGGCACCTGATGGATAAAATTGCTCCCTCCACTCGTCAGGATCCATCACACTGCACTGCTTTGACAACAAAAACAACAACCACAACAACAACAAAATCTTCCTCTGTTCTTCTTCACAAAGTAACTCCTCCCCACATGAAACTCTTGATTTAAAAACGTTTAGGTTTACGTTCATTCGCTGTTCAAAGTCCAGAAAAACACTCGTCTCCAACAAACATTCACTATTCAAGAGCCTCGGAGACGGTGGAGTACGCAGGCATACCTCGTGTTTGTCTTTTCTCTGCTCCTTGTTGTTCTGTTGTTGTTTACCTGCTGCCTCGTCAGATTTGTTTGTAAACAAACAGAATAATAAGAAATAATAATTTAAAGCTAGAAAGAGATTATTGCCATTTAATTTACAAAAGTCCTTTGCTCTTGTGAAAGAACTAACAGAAGGAAGTATGATTTCAAAAGTAAAACTGTGCGTACTACTTTAAAACAAATGTGCTTTTCGGTGCATGGAGTAAAACTATGGAACAGTTTGGATGAGGAGTTTAAAAATTGCTCTACAATAAACCAATTCAAGAAACTTTATAAAAAAAAGAATGATTAACTCTTATACACTTTTGAGTTGTTAATGGGAAGAGTGATATATTGTTATTGTTGATATATTGTTTGCAACTTGTTTTGTTAATTTAATGTTTACGGCCATGACATTTTTAATTATTGAGAAAGGGGGCAGGTCTTTACAAGATTTTCTTCTTCCTGCTCCCTCTTCACTCGTGTAAATATGTGTTGTCAGAGAATGTGTTTGTAAACTGATGTTTTTTTTTTTTAATCGAGTGAATAAATTGATTGATTGATTGATAATAACATCTTCTTCCTGTCCGGACGATGTTGACTCCCTGAATCCTGACGTCATCAGATTAAACATTTTAATTCTAAATTATTTTGTCAAACTAACCTGGAATATTTGAACTGAACTCTTTCTGTTAACAAAACTGAACTTTGTGTTTTAGTTTAAAAGTGTTATTTTGTTCTGATAGATCAGGGGTCTGCAACCTTTATGATCAAAAGAGCCATTTTTACGTTTTCGTTCACTAACTTAAATGTGTCCAGAGCCGCAACCAACTGATTCAACTGTAAATATCAACTAGTGGCCCATGGAACACTTTAAATTTGTTGTAGGAGACGTTTGTGGCCTGGGTGACAATACAAAGCTAAATAAAGATTTTATTTTTACTTTTATTGATGTTTTTTAAAATTTAAGACAAATGAAAAGACCAGATTCTTGTAAAGAGAGGGAAAATAGTTTTTTAAATAAAAAACAACAACTATGAACAATGTAAACCTATGTCATTTTAACTAAGTATAGAAATAAAGCAAAAAGTTTAGTTTATTTATTCATTCATTTTATAATAAAATACAAAACAATTCACATATATATAATAAGAAAAAGAAAAAAAAAGAAAATATAAAATGAAAGGCAGCAGATGAAGAAAAAATCTTACTATATCTGCCCCTTATTCTCTAATAAACAATTCAAACAACCAATTTATTTAAATACCAAAACAAAATGAACAACTTATTTAACTTCCTTTATCTACAATTACTCATTAAAATACATTCAGATGTATGTTTTTAATAATAAGTTAAAGTATTTGCAAAAGAAGTGACATGAAAACAGCTAAAACTAGAACTTTTTTGTTGTTTGTACAACAAAAATTCTGTTTTATGTTAGTTTCGGTCATGGCTTTAAAGAGCCGCATGTGGCTCCAGAGCCACAGGTTGCAGACCCCTGTGATAGATGGTTTTTGGTCTTTTATTTTAAATTTTATTCATATATTTGAATAAAACTGAACAGGAAATCTGCTCAAATCCACTTTTTCTGTTTTACTTCTGAAAGTTTATTTTGGGTCAAAAAAGGGTCCACTTGCAAGTGGCCCCAGAACCACAAGTGGCCCCAGAACCACAAGTGGCCCCGGAGCCACAGGTTGTAGACCCTTTCTTTAATTGTGTCTCATTTTTTAAGTGAACAAGTGAAGTGGTACTGTCTGGACTTTATTGGAGCAGGTCTGATCCCAGAAGTTTACAGGCTCCTGGTTCTGCAGCCTCTGGGCTCAGGTCTGCAGGTTGACCCACCTCCTGGTCTTCAGAACCGAACCGGACAGCAGTGGTTCCAGATGTTGATCATCTGGACCAGTGGCGGACTTAGACATTTTGGGGCCCCAGGCAAACCTTTGTAAAGGGGCCCTCCCCCAAGTCAGCCTAAATGTACCATTAGGCCCTGCCCTGAAGGTCAAAGATTTTCATGTTCATACTCTAATACTGGGAACTAGACGACAAAAAACAACCGTTTTTTTTCTCTACTTTAATAAGGTACAACTATCCTTTAAAGTCTTTTTGCAAAACATGTTTTATTATTGCAATAAAAGGCTCTAAATCAAGTCTTACACCAAAATTCAACAACACTAAATAAACACAAACGAATAGAGAGGGTAGATGTGAGCAATACAGTAGACATGCATTTTCCTAAATTAGAAGATTTTCACAACTGTTATATTACATATTCTGTAACAGGGAACAGTTGTTAGATCAATGTGAAAAAGTGAGTGTGTGT
Source organism: Garcialebias charrua (assembly GCA_038048925.1). NCBI lineage: Eukaryota > Metazoa > Chordata > Actinopteri > Cyprinodontiformes > Rivulidae > Garcialebias > Garcialebias charrua. The sequence goes on from JBBPBX010002442.1 coordinate 71,473, forward strand.
AGTTGAGATGTAGTACTTTGAGATGAATTCACACACTGGCTCGATATGAACAGCAAGATGTCCAGGCATGAGTCTTTTGGCCATAGTGCTGGATCATCTGCCAAAACACGACCACCAGAGAGTGAAGGGACTTCTTGACTCACAGCAGGCTAAAAGGAAAAATAAGACATTATTACATTTAATACATGTGAAAGCTCTCATTTATCCAATTTTCCATAATTAAGACTGAAAGTTTTGACTTCTTTTTAAACCTTAAGACTTGCACAGACTTTAAACTAAATGACTCAAATAATATCACTTTTCATTTACGGTATATCAATTTTTACATTTTAGATAACATTTTAATTTAGCAATCCTAGCCTTTTGATTCTGTTGTTTTAAACTAACAGTGGCATTTCTGTCCAAAGCAAACCAGTCATTATTAAAAAACACGTTTTTGCTATACTCTGAAAGCTATAAGTTGTGCTTTGTAATGTATTTAATGGAGGGACTATGGACCAAATAACAAAACAACAATAGTCTGATGAAGTTTTAACAGTCAAATATTTTGTAAAATGGTTGAGAAAAAAAAACAATAGATAACTGTGTAATATTTTAGATCTATTCTATTCAATGTATAGTCCGTATATTTTAATAATATAATAAACAAGCAGGGTAGGGAGGGAGCTTAAGTAGGTAAAATATAAACTTCCCTCTATTTCTCCTCGTTTAAGTCAGAAGATTTAGGCCGAATATCTTTTAATATTTTGATACAGAAAGAAAACATGAAAATAGTGGTTGTGTCAGCTGATTACTGTCAGGATTTCTTTTACCCAACCTGCATAGTAATTCCTAAAACTCATACCTCATCTTCATCTTCGCCTTTAAGAGTCACTGCCTCGGAGGTATTCACTTCTTCCTGTCCGGTTCCCCCACACTTTCAATGGGCCGCCCGTCATTATCAGCCGTGGATTACGTTTCAGACCCATTAAAAATGTTGTCAATTTTGTTAATGTAGAAACATAAGTTTTGTTTTTTTCACACTTTTTACGTTTTTGCGCTCCGCTTTCGTATCTTCGCTTCATCGTTTTTCTTCTCCTCTTGTCTTCCCGCTTCATCCTGCTCAAGCATACAGCACTTCCTGGATTTTTGTGTGATGTCATGATGGAATAGTCCATTTTAGTGGTGGGGGGGCAGAAATCAACCTTAAATCTTATTGCGTTTTTAATCTTCGTTTTCATCGTAACTATAATTATTTTATGTTAAACGTACATTAACAAGCAGGAGCAATGTTCGAGATGTAGGTGACTGGCCAGGGCGGGGCCCCCGGCTGATTGGGGGCCCTAGGCAACCGCCTCTTTTGCCTTAATGGTAGATCCGCCTCTGCCGGTGGTGGACACCGGCGGTGAGGGATGCTGTCAAGCTGAAGAAGGAGTCCTATTGGGCCTTTTTGGCCTGTGGGACCCCGGAAGCAGCAGATAGGTACCGGCAGTCCAAGCGGCATGCGGCTCGGGTGGTTGCTGAGGCAAAAACTCGGGCGTGGGAGGAGTTCGGAGAGGCCATGGAGAATGACTTCCGTACGGCTTCGAGGCGATTCTGGTCCACCATCCGGCGTCTCAGGGGGGGAAAGCGGTACGCGACCAACACCATTTATGGTGGGGATGGCGTGCTGTTGACCTCAACTCGGGATGTTGTGAGTCGGTGGGCGGAATACTTCGAAGACCTCCTCAATCCTACTGGCACGTCTTCCACTGAGGAAGCGGAGCCTGGGGACTTTGGATCGGGCTCTCCAATCTCTGGTGCTGAGGTCGCCGAGGTGGTTAAAAAGCTCCGCGGTGGCAAGGCTCCGGGGGTGGATGAGATTCGTCCTGAGTTCCTTAGGGCTCTGGATGTTGTGGGGTTGTGTTGGCTTACGCGACTCTGCAATATCGCGTGGACATCGGGGGCAGTTCCCTTGGATTGGCAGACTGGGGTGGTGGTTCCCCTATTCAAAAAGGGGGACCGTAGGGTGTGTTCCAACTATAGAGGGATCACACTCTTAAGCCTCCCTGGTAAGGTCTATTCAGGGGTTCTGGAGAGGAGGGTCCGTCGGATAGTCGAACCTCGGATTCAGGAGGAGCAGTGTGGTTTTCGTCCTGGTCGTGGAACACTAGACCAGCTCTACACCCTCAACAGGGTCCTGGAGGGTGCGTGGGAGTTTGCCCAACCAGTTTACATGTGCTTTGTAGACTTGGAAAAGGCATTCGACCGCGTCCCTCGGGGGGTTCTGTGGCGGGTACTCCGGGAGTATGGGGTACCAGGCCCATTGATATGGGCTGTTAGGTCCCTGTACGACCGGTGTCAGAGCTTGGTCCGCATTGCCGGCAGTAAGTCAGGCTCGTTTCCGGTGAGAGTTGGACTCCGCCAAGGTTGCCCTTTGTCACCGATTCTGTTTATAACTTTTATGGACAGAATTTCTAGGCGCAGCCAAGGTGTTGAGAGGATCCGTTTTGGTGGCCTTAGAATCGCTTCTCTGTTTTTTGCAGATGATGTGGTCCTATTGGCTTCATCAGCTCGTGATCTACAGCTTTCGCTGGAGCGGTTTGCAGCTGAATGTGATGCGGCCGGGATGAGGATCAGTTCCTCCAAATCCGAGGCCATGGTCTTGAGCCGGAAAAGGGTAGCATGCCCTCTCCGGGTCGGGGAGGAGGTCCTGCCCCAAGTGGAGGAGTTTAAGTATCTCGGGATCTTGTTCACGAATGAGGGAAAACTGGAGCGTGAGATCGATAGGCGGATAGGTGCAGCGTCCGCAGTGAAGCGGGCGCTGTACCGGTCTGTCGTGGTGAAGAGAGAGCTGAGTCAAAAGGCAAAGCTCTCAATTTACCGATCGATCTACGTTCCCACCCTCATCTATGGTCATGAGCTTTGGGTTATGACCGAAAGAACAAGATCTCGGATACAAGCGGCTGAAATGAGTTTTCTCCGCAGGGTGGCTGGACTCTCCCTTAGAGATAGGGTGAGAAGCTCAGTCATCCGGGAGGGACTCGGAGTAGAGCCGCTGCTTCTCCACATCGAGAGGAGCCAGTTGAGGTGGCTCGGGCATCTGGTTAGGATGCCTCCTGGACGCCTCCCTGGTGAGGTGTTCCGGGCATGTCCCACCGGGAGGAGACCCAGAGGAAGACCCAGGACACGCTGGAGGGACTATGTTTCTCGGCTGGCCTGGGAACGCCTTGGGATTCCCCCAGAGGAGCTGCTCCAAGTGGCTGGGGAGAGGGAAGTCTGGGCCTCCCTACTTAGGCTGCTACCCCCGCGACCCGACCTCGGATAAGCGGAAGAAAATGGATGGATGGATGGATGAATAAACACTGCAAAATGTCACATCATGTTGATACTGATCTGTTTCTTGTTGCTGCGTTCATCTGTGACCATCTGCTCATAATGACTCATGTTCGTGCTGCTGTTTATAATGATGTTTTTCTACTACATTAGGGCTTAGTGTATTACTAGCTGATGTCTCTCTTAGTTAATCCTAGATGTTATTATTGTTTTTCTCTTGCATTTGTTGTTGGATGTAACTGGGACCCTGTGTACATAATCTCGTTTTCAACACATGTACTACATGCGGTGCAAATGACAATAAATTCTCTCTGACTCTGATTCTGACTCTAAAAAAGGAAATAAAAACAAGGAGCGCTGGTCCAGCACACCAGAACACCATGAAATCTGCAGACAGCCACGTTGGACATGAGTTTAATTCGCTCGTGACAAATTCATTCATTTCCTCAATGTTTCTGTCATGAGTCAGTGGAGGAGGAAGCGATCACTTGACTTTTGGCAAAAAAAACAAAAGAAAAGTCCAGATCAGGGATGAAGAAGGGGAATTTAATACATTTGTGTCACATACAAAACAGTTTTGCATCGCTTTGCAATACTTTGAACGAGAACCTGCGCGGCCGCTGCGGGCTGGGACAGGCGGGGGCGTGGGTTAGGAGCGTGAGAAGTGAGAAGCTCTGTTTTTATTGGCTGGTTAAAAACTCTGTTTTTATTGGCTGGTTAACGGCGGGTCACTGTGGCTTTTTAGAAATGCTTTTAGAGAAGCAAGGGGACTATAGTTTTTTTCAGAGATTACTTTGTCTAACATCAGTCTGTCAGGAGATAGTGACAGAGTGAAGAAATATGTTAAAAATACATTTTTAGACAACTTACAGACTGCACTACAGAACTGCAGACTGCAGCTTTAAGTGACGTCACGAACTGACATGTTTCACTGCAGGAGTTTGATCAGTCTCACTTGATGTTTTCTCTTGCTCTTTACACATAACATGAATAAATATACAGTAACTACAAAAATAAATCAGCAATGACTGATAGGATTGTGACAATAAAAATAAGTAAAACCTGAAGATGAAGTTTATAATTTATTGTTAAACGACCACAATATAGACAAAAAATACAATAAATAAAAAACAACTTGTTTTTTCATTGAATAAAACTTTCAGATGAAGCTGATTCTTCAGATAATTATTGGGTTAAAGTTTCATGCATGTAGACTACATCTCCCACAAAGCCCGGCCCTCAAACGCGCATGCGCGGACCCTCACCTGGGAATCCTGTGGACCAGGAGCATGCTCCCACGTCCAGCGCCGTCTCGAACTGCGTGTCAGGGTAAAACGTCTTCAGGGAGGGGACTCGGAGGCACTGAGCCAGCTTCACCTCGCAGTGACACTCCTGGATGACCTCCACCTCCCGGGGTCCCTCCACCAGCAGCACCCGGTGCACGCGCACCCCGACCGGCCCGCACACCTGGTTCGTCCCGCACGACGGGAGCTGCGAGTTCAAACCCCACAAGGTCTCTGACGGAGCGGGTCTGTGGGGCCTCGCCTGTTAAACATGTCAAGTTACATCAAAGTTCATTTTTCTGTCGTTAATGACGCAAATCAGGTCACGTGACGACAGATGGCGGCACCGCGGCGCCCTCTAGTGGCAGAACTGAAAACTACCGCAGCTTTTGAGTCTCACCTTTCTGCTCCTGAGGAACTCCAGCATGGAGGAATACTCCAGATGTTCCTGCTGTCCTGCTTCATGTGAAGGTCTTTTTGTTGGCCCACAGTGTGACCTGCACATTCCCACATCCACACTCACAGAGCGACCAGAAGAATCTGAGCAGAGACACGGAAACCTTTTTATTTCAACAAGACAAAGGAAATGTGCATTTTATTATTATTATTTATTATAAAAGCCAGGAGGGTGAAGGGCTTTACTGGAGAAGCTGAAACTGGGCTGTTAAAAGCTAAAAGAAGCAGAACACCAACTAAGAGCTAAAAACAGCAAAAGCCTAGTTAAATTTGATCTAAATACTGTGTACAGTATAGTAAAATAATAAAAAGTCAGTAAAAATATTAATGTAGCAAAAGATAGCTAACTGTTAAATACAGTAAATGGCCAAATGTTGCCTAAGTTGAATTTAAATGTGGTGAAAGGATAAAAAGCTAAATGTAGCAAAAAGATAGCTAAATCTAAGTAATAAAAAAAAAAAATTTAAAAGGTAAATGCAGCAACAACAAAAGCAAAAACTGCAATGGGTTAATTAAAATGGTCAAAAAGTTTCAAAATACTAGCTAAAAACTAAACATTGCAGAACGTTTTTCAAAACTAGTATGAAGAGACAAACAGCGAGTACACCCAAGTGGATTTTAAAAAGAACGTTTTTGAAGTAATAAAGATATTTTAAATGTATTTTTAAGGGGGACTATTAAAAATTCATGTTTGAAATGTATAAAAAATTACAAAAACTAAAAGTCAAACCACCCATTTCCCAAATGAGTGAAATATTTTGATATTGGTAGAGATTAAAATACAAAATGTGCAGAAAACTCAGTCAGCAGTCATAAAATAATTAGTTTCTCTTTATTTAGATTCTCATATGAAAGTTACACTTGTTTAGTTTTCTGTTCTTTTAAAGACAGAGATAATGGCACAAAAACAAACTTCACTTGTTCCAGTTTTCCTGAAATAAACACGTTTCTTACCTTGTCCAATGTGCACAAAGTGACTCTGTCTCTTGCAGCACAGTCGTGCGAGCAGGTTCTTCTGATCAACGTTTCTGCTGAACACTCCACTCACTAGAAAACACAAACATGAACCAGTTGTTCCATCAGAAACTTTCAGCTGATGTCGGTGATAATCATTAACAGGCAACACATTTCTGCAAAACCTCCCAATCACAATGTACAACAAATAATTTTAATGCCTCTGGTCAATTTTTTATCTTAATTTGCAATAAAAAAATTAATAGAAAGGAAATCAACGCCAATTTAAAGTTAATATGAGAGCACACATGTTACCACATTTACCAGTTAACAGTTTGTAAACTGGTGCGCGTCAACAGGATAAACTGTACTTACAGGTAAGTTGGAGTCCGTAGGAAGAGGAGGAGATGTTGGAGCGGCCGTGGTGTAGTGGTAATGGCAGTCATCTCCCGATCGGAAAGTTGGCGGTTCGACTCCCGGGACCCGCACCATGTGTCGTTGTGTCCTTGGGCAAGACACTTAACTGGAAAGCACCTTGCATGGTAGTCTGCCGCCACCGGTTTATGAATGTGTGTAGCATTCAATATATGTGTAGCACTTTGAGATTTTCAGTCATGAAAAGTGCGTTATAAATTGAATTAATTATTATTATTATTATTATCCATGATTTCACCTGAATCTGCTCCTCAGCTGAACCTCAGAGCTTCTGCAGCCTCAGATATTTATACAGGATCAAGTTACTGACCCAGATGTGGCCCACGTAGCAATCCCAGGGGAAAAAAAAAACACAAGAACTGCCATGAGTTTGTCAAAATGACAATTCTTCCATTAGGTGTCTTGAGCCTGGGGGTAGATATCTTTGTTTGTGGGTAAACATCCCCTCCTGAGAATCTTCTCCCAGCATATCTTCTCCAGTAGGTCAAAACAAAGGATCCTCATTTACATTCACCCCCCACAAATTAACCCCACATTCCAACAGCATTTTGCTTCTACAGAGAGTTGCTTTCACCAGAGAGACCCAGAGAGACTTATTGCTCTGTAGGTGGGGGGGAGGTTCTTACAAGCTTTGATCAAAAATAATGTTACACTGAATTTTATTTTTTTATTTTTTTTCATTCAACCTTTATTTAGTCAGGTAAATCTTATTGAGCCTCGAGGCCAATGAAACACATACATTAAACAATAAACAATAGAAAAGTAGCAAAAACATCCATCCATCCATCCATCCATCCATCCATCCATTTTCGTCCGCTTATCCGGGGTCGGGTTGCG
>JBBPBX010002442.1:79004-90708 GCA_038048925.1 Garcialebias charrua
CTTTTTTTGTTGTTGGGGTTAATACATTTTGCACCAAAACATCTTGGGAACACAGAACCCGTCTCCTTCCTGCGTGGTAGGATGACACGGTGTTAAAACAAGTATGGTTTGAACAGGCGAACGTGGCACCTTCAGGTGTCTTGTTCCCAAAGAACAATTTGAGTTGTGAAGGTCAACAATTCCTGGTATTTTTTTAGACTTTCATGCTGTCACACAAAGAACCAGTTTGTTTGAGCTGTGCATTGAAATGCATCCACTAGTGTGCCTCTAATGAACTGAAATGTTGTCAATAATAAATATATTAAAGTAATTTATATTGTCAATTAAACTATCAAAAGCTTCCAAAGTCAGAACGTCATATTTTGGCCTTTCCCAAACTGTTTAAAAGGCATAGTTTTCTTAGTGTAAATTTATGATTTTGAAGAAAATAATGCAAAAAAATCTCTAAAAAGTTCGATTTAATCAACACCCTCGTTAAAAATCTGTTTTCCGCTCTTCTGGAGCTTTCTGACATTACTGAAGTGTTTGCCTGATCAATCAACCTGCTGCAGTTTATGATAAATATTCAAATATTTCAAACAGAATTCAGCTTTCAGTAGAAGAAACCTGCAGAACTGGTGGATCTTTTGGTAAAGATATTTTCTCATTTGCTGCTTTTCAAGGTAACATTTTTTTTAATTTAATTTTTAATTTTCACGATCTAAAGATAGCGCCCATTTTCAGGGAGACTGCTCTTTTTTTCCTCATGAGAGTTGTCAACTTGTATTATTTTTTAATAAACTAGTAGCTGTTTTAGCTTCATGACAAGTTAACAATGTTCAATGTTGAAGTTTATTTATTAATATGACTACATTTAGGCTTTTTTAAATACCGTAATCACAAAATAAGACTATGGTGTTTCCAAAGGGCCACACTTGTTTTTAAACAGCATCTGCCTCCTCTTCAGCGATCCGCTCCTCATACTTTGTCACAGCACGTGTTGAGGTCTGGGTCAGAACGAGTCACCTGCGACATGAGCAAGCAGCTTATACACGATGACTGCCGCGGACAATCCCCGTGTCCAGACTGTAACAGGTTTGTATGGATCAGCACAACATCAGACTCAGAAAAGTATATATTAAAAAAGGTTTATTGCTCAGATGGCGGCGTCTGGTGGGTCAGGGCCTCAGTTCTGGTCCAATCTTCTGTGGCAGGAGCAGGGCTGAGGTAGAGATCGTTGGAGGGCTGAGCAGGAAACAGAATCCAGAGACGTTGCAGGAGTCGAGAGCCAGATGAGTTTGAGCAGGCAAAAACATGCAAAAAGGATAATCCGTAGACGTGGTCAGAGAGAGGAGCAAGGTCAAACCGTGTAAGCTGCAGGCGTGGTATCCAGACAAGGGCAAAGACAAGGTGAGGAGTCAAGAACAAAGCTGTGGTCATGAACAAGGAAACTTGGGACGAGAAATGCTGGAGAATTTACTGGCTGTGAGGCTTTCAATAATCTGGCACTGGATGACTGAAGAGCTGTGGCTTGAATAGAGCTGTGAGCAGGTGGAGGGCATGAAGAGTAATTGCAGCAGGTAGCAAGGAGGTGTGGCCAGGATAACAAGGAAGCAGGTTTGAGCAGCAGAATGGTGACAGGCAACATAAACAAAGGCAAGATGAACAGAACTATGGCAAACGGGAGCAGAAACATGACATAGCCTCATCCCTAAGGTCTGGCTCCAGACGGACCACCAGGTTGGTCAGGGTGGGCACGGATAAAAGCCCTAATCAGGGACTTGTCGATAATGTGTCGGCTGGGGACCCAGGAACGTTCTTCGGGACCATAACCCTCCCAATCTACCAAATACTGGATACCCTGACCCCCCTGTCTGGAGCGGAGGAGTCTCCTGACAGTGAACACCAGGGCACCATCAATGAAACAGGTGGGAGGAGGGGGTCTGGAGGAGGGCCCAAAGCGAGACTGAAGAAAAGGCTTCAGGCAAGAGACGTGGAAAGTGGGGTGAATACGCATGTTACAGGGAAGTTGAAGTCGAGCTGCCACAGGATTGATTATCTTACTGATGGGGAAAGGTTCAATAAACCGAGGCGCCAACTTCTTGGAATCTACCCGCAGGGGTAGATCTTTCGTGGACAGCCAAACCTTCTGGCCTACTTGGTAGTTAGGTTGGACAGAACATCTCCTGTTGGCTCCCCTAGCATATATTGCATTAGCTCTCAGGAGTGCCCTCCTGGCTCTCCTCCAGACCCGCTGACATCGTAGGGCAGCCCCGTGGGCAGATGGAACCCAAGCATCCCGTTCCTGAATGGAGAACACCGGTGGTTGGAACCCATAAACCACAAAGGTGACAGACCTGTGGCGGATGAGGGCAGAGTGTTCATAGCATGTTTGACCCATGGTAGGTTGTTGACCCAGTTGTTAGGATCCTCCTGACACAAGATGCGGAGCTTAGTTTCCACCTCCTGGTTGGCTCGCTCTGACTGACCGTCAGTCTGTGGGTGGAAACCAGAAGCCAGGCTCAAAGAGATTGGTTGCAAAACTCCCTCCAAAACGTAGAAACGAATTGGGGCCCACGGTCAGATACAATGTTCTGAGGGAATCCATGCAGCCTGAAGACCTCCTTGGCCATAATCTGACTGAGTTCCTTAGCTGAAGGGAGTTTGGGCAGAGGGACAAGGTGGACCATCTTGGAAAAGCGGTCCACCACGGTGAGGATGACAGACTGACTGGCAGAGAGAGGGAGACCAGTAACAAAGTCCATCCCAAGATGAGACCAGGGACGTGAGGGCACAGGAAGTGGTCGGAGCAGACCCACTGGAGGATGACGTGAGGGTTTGACTTGGTTACATTTATTGCAGGAAGAAACAAAGTCCTTAACATCAGATGCTAAGTTCTTCCACCAGAACTGGGACCTGACTACAGTCAGTGTCTTGTTAAGACCAGGATGATAAAAAATGTGAGAACTATGACACATTTTGAGCCCTTCCTTTATTTTATCTTGGGGAACGAAGATTCGACCCTTGGGACAGCCAGGAGGTGGACCGTGATTCAGCTGGGCCTGACGTAGCTCTGACTCAAGTTGCGTAATGGCGAGCCGTATACCTTCTCATGAAGGATAAAGTTCCTCTCCATTGGAGAGTGACTGGGCTCATCCTCCTCAAGCCGAGACAGGGCGTCGGGCTTCAGATTCTTGATTCCAGGTCTGGAGTAAAGTCAAAGCGTGAAAAGAATAGTGCCCACCTGGCCTGCCTGGGATTAAAGCGCTTAGCAGTCTTAAGATACTCCAGGTTCTTGTGATCCGTCCAAACAGTGAAAGGTTCTTTGGCCCCCTCGAGCCAGTGTCTCCACTCTTCCAGGGCCAGCAAGTAGCTCACGTTCCCCACATCATAATTCCGTTCAGCAGCAGAGAGACTTTTAGAAAAGAAGGCGCATGGGTGCACCTTACCATCCCTGCAGCGCTGGCTGAGAATGGCTCCGACACCAGTGCTGGAGGCATCTACCTCCACAATAAAGGGTTTGCTGGAGTCCGGTGAATGTAGGATGGGGGCTGTGGAGAACAAAAGTTTTAATTGCTTGAACGCTTTATCAGCAGAGTCATTCCAAGTGAACCTGGTCAGAAATCAAGGTGTGAAGTGGGCTGGCAATAGTACTGTAATTCTTAATGCATCTTATATACGGTAAAAGTTTGCAAACCCAAGGAACCTCTGCAGCTGTTTACGGTCCTTGGGGGTCTGGTCTCCCTCTGGCGTTCTCTCTCATGAGTCGAAGGTCCACTTGAGTGGCCAAGTCCTCCAGGGCTTGAAGAGACCCGGGATAGTTCTGGGTGGCAAGGTGGTCCTTAATGTCCTCAGAGAGACCTTGAAAAATTGCATAGGTTGGGGCTCCATCGTTCCAGCAACTATCAGAAGCCACAGCATGAAAGTTTATAATCAGTTACACGTCTTTTGCCTTGCTTTATGGTGAAGATCTTACAACCTGCCTCCCTTTCGGGCAAAACAGGGTCATAAACTCGGCATAGTTCTTTAGAAAAGGCAGAAAAACTTTGGGTACTGTTGGAGTTCCTCTGCCACTCAGAAGTGCCCCACGACTTAGCCTTACCTGACAGATGTGAGATAACAAAAGCAACCCGGGCTCTCTGTGGGAAACGAAGAGGGTTGTAGCTGAAAGAGGATCTCACATTGAGTCAGGAATGGTCGGCACTGATCAGGATCACCCCGGAAACGTTCGGGAGGTGTCAGACGAGGTTCCATGGTGGGTGCAGGAGTCTGAACAACAACAGGATCAGGATTCTGTGAAGAAACTGTTTGATTTTGTGTAGAGACAGTTTGAGAGAGAGCTTTAATCCTGATCATTAGACTCCAGTCTAATAATAGCCCCCTCAACACCAGAACGCCAATCCTGAGTCGGTGCTGGATCCATTTGGCCAGATTATTTTGTAACAGGTTTGTATGGATCAGCACAACACCAGACTCAGAAAAGTATTTTATAAAAGGTTTATTGCTCAGATGGCGGCGTCTGGTGGGTCAGGGCCTCAGTTCTGGTCCAATCTTCTGTGGCAGGAGCAGGGCTGAGGTAGAGATCGTTGGAGGGCTGAGCAGGAAACACAATCCAGGGACGTTGCAGGGGTTGAGAGCCAGATGAGTTTGAGCAGGCAAAAACATGCAAAAAGGATAATCCGTAGACGTGGTCAGAGAAAGGAGCAAGGTCAAACCGTGTAAGCTGCAGGCGTGGTATCCAGACAAGGGCAAAGACAAGGCGAGGAGTCAAGATCAAAGCTGTGGTCATGAACAAGGAAACTTGGGATGAGAAATGCTGGAGAATTTACTGGCTGTGAGGCTTTCAATAATCTGGCACTGGATGACTGAAGAGCTGTGGCTTGAATAGAGCTGTGAGCAGGTGGAGGGCATGAAGAGTAATTGCAGCAGGTAGCAAGGAGGCGTGGCCAGGATAACAAGGAAGCAGGTTTGAGCAGCAGAATGGTGACAGGCAACACAAACAAAGGCTAGATGAACAGAACTATGGCAAACAGGAGCAGAAACATGACACAGACTCCGTAAAGCAGAGGTTGACCAGACGTCGGTGCGTTCCTGTCTGGTGTCGTCTCGTGGTCAGTGTCTGGGTCACCCAAATACAAACAGAGCAGCTCTCATTCACATCCTCACTTCTTTTAGCTTGTGTCTGATCTACACGCTGAGGGTATAATAATGCTTTTTTTCTTTTCAATTAAGTCTTTATTTTGTGAATTAGACTTAACGTGAAATTAAACTTGACAACAGGTTGATTATATAAATTGAACATGTAACCAATTAGACATTTCAGACACTGGAAATTTTTTTTCATTCAACTATATTTGCAGATTTGGTGATGACCTTGCCCCGTCTCAATGAACAATAATCTCATCAATGTTCAAGGACTTACTGTAGATCATGTGGTGTGTTCATATTTAAGTGTTATAGAAGCCTCTAAAGCCGGTCCATTGTCTGTCTGCATGCGAGGAGGCCATCGCTGAGGGATTACACTGGATTACACCTCGCTGCATATAGGAGGAGAGCTGGAGGAAAGGAGCATCTGCACTGAAGCCTGGACAAGTTGATCAATTAAGAAGTAACTTTTTATGAGGATTTCCCATCCTGATGCGTACAGATAGTTTGTACTTTATGTTATGTTGCTCACTTTTGTGCAGATGACCCTTTTGTCTGAGTTTTTGTCCAGTGATTTTCAGTCCTTTTAATCATTTGTTACATTTGTATTTTCCAAAGTCTTCAAGAAGGTAGAGAAGTGACCACTGGTGGGCAGGAAAAATGTATTCAAACAACAGGAGAAGCATCTTCAACGCAGAAAAGGGCAAGAAGAACGTAAAAAGAAAAACAAGTGAGTACTGACAAGGAGCTTATGTTGTTTTGCAGCATAAAAAAAAAAAAAGATAAACCACCTTTATTAGACTGAACATCATTCTGAAGTAAAATCTTTGATTTTACCACAAATCTCGTCTTGATGCATTCATCCATCGCAGGAGCTCACTTCAAGACAAACCACCAGGAAGACGCAGTCACCTTGACAACACTAAAGGTGGAAACCAACAAAAAGGTGGCAGAGGACGAGGAGGCGCAGCAGCAGACAACCTTCGGGAAGGCTCTGTATGACCTGACCCACTCGGACAGGGCGTTAGACGATCTGATGTGCGGTCGACGGGTGGGGTTTTACGAGCTGAGGGGGGAAATCGGCTCTGGCAACTTCTCCCAGGTTAGACTGGGAATACATGACCTGACCAAAGGTGAGATTTTTTTACATTTTAATCTGCCATTTTCACAACTTCTGTGTTGAGTTTATGTAAAACACCATCTTTTAGTGAACTTTCTCAAGTTTCTTTTCTTTTGCTTGAACGGCAAAAAATAGGTCAAATAATAACAATAATAATAATAATCAGTTGAGTTGATCAAAGAGACAGTAAGCAGTTAAAACACATCTCTGACAAATGAGCAATTGCTCATAAAACCCCATCTGTCTTAACTTTTGCACAAATAAAATTGGTCAAAACAGTAAAGAATCTTGTGCAATACTGGATTACAACATAGTTGTGTTCATATTCAATAACTTTCATTGAATAAACTGAAAATTATATAACAAGGTCAAATTTAGCATGTACAATAAAGGTAAAAATGTTAAGCTGCATTAATAATTAAATTGTGCATACAATATTACAGTACATATATTTCATTTAAAATCTTACAGAACATCAATTCTATTCTGTTGTTTTCACTACATATTATATATTTTGTTTTGTTGGCCTTGTGACTCACGTTGTACAAGGCTTTTCTGCTTATTTAACGGTGTCACAAGTTTAATAGGACACTCAGCTTTAAAACAAATGTGCATACATCAGTCAGCCTGCATCATCCCACATGTCAGATGAAATGTAATCTCATCAACCAGCCCCCACTAATCCATGAAGTTTTCATTCCTCTCTGCTTTGTGTAACATGACAACTATAAGACATGCTGCCATTAAAGAGCTATATTATCTCACACAGGAAGGTTCAGATAAATAACAGAATTACAAATCTTAGGGAGATAACATGTTTTTCCTTTCACCTTTTTGATTCCATCTGTGTTCACCTGATAGAGAGAGTGGCAGTAAAAATCCTGGACAAGGGGCGTCTGGGCAAACACTCTCAAGCCCTTTTTGCCTCTGAAATCAGCTGCATGGAGAGGCTTTCCCACCCCAACGTGGTGCGCCTGTATGAAGTGGTAGAAACACTGAAGAGGCTCTACCTGGTGATGGAGTACGCCAGCGGAGGGGAGCTGTTCTCCAGAATCACCGTCAGAGGGCGGCTGTCGGACCTGGAGAGCAAGCTGGTGTTTTCCCAGGTCCTGTCTGCAGTGAAGCACATGGTGAGGAAGCTAGTTCAGTGTCTGGGCCTTGTGTTTAGTTGGAAAACGAAAGAAGAAGAACTCAGAGCATGCCTCTTTGTCATATGTATAAAGTTTCTTTATAAATATATTTTAATAGGAATAGCTGGATTTTAGTTTTTACAAGGGTTCCCAAACTTTTCCATGCCATGGCCCCTCAAACAGCATTGACTTCTGGCCGAGGACCCCCACCCCCCAACCCCCGGCAACCCACAAATACTACAAAATATGTAAAGAGACATCAACTTTTAGAATGTTTTTTAACTTTTATTCATATTCAATTAATTATTACAGCTGCTGAGCATAAAAATGTTATTAAATAACATGTTTTAAACACTATATTACACTCCCACTGAAAAAAACCCCAACAACTTTTCAACAAACTGTTGACCAGACGAACAAAACAAAAGAAATCGAACCTCTCTCAAGCGTGTTTATCTGGAAATGACAGATACAGATTGCACTAGGGGGCAGTTATTATTATTATAACTATTTTTTATTTTTGCTTATTTTGTGTGTTCTTCCCTCCAGCTTTCTGGGGCCCCTCTAGCGTCCCCTGGAAGACCCGCAGGGGGCTGAAAAACACTGTTTTAGAAGAATCCAACTACATTTGAAGTCAAATTTCCATGTAGCTCATAAAAGACAAACCAAACAAGCTATATGAAGCTTTACCTGCTTTTATAGCCAACTTATGGGTCCAGTGTTAAGCCGGTGATAGTGTCAAGTACTGTAAAAGCTTCAGTTTTCTACAATCAGAGAACCACAACAAAATCATTATTTTGCATATTAATTACCCCCCTGGTAGGTTTTTTAATTGAATTGACTATTAGCAGAGTGTTCTCCTTGACTCTGCCTCTAGCCTGTGATGAAGGCAGGAAAGAGCTGATGCTACTTCAATAATTATTTTCAGAGCGAGCAAATGTTGGTGCTTTAGTAGTGAAATTAGAAGAAAAAAAAAAACACTGGCTACAAACTAGTGCTAGAACCAATTTGGTGCATGGAAACCCTCCATAGTTTCTACTGTTGGAGAAAAATATTCTCTAACTTACTTAAATTAAAGAACCCCACTCGATGGCAGGATAACATTTTTAACCATATTTTACTTGCAAGGACAGATTTTCAGGTCATCACACAAGTACACACATGAAGCCCAGTCACAAGGATCTGAGTAGGGTGTGCAGCTTGTTTTTATATGCTGATCAGTTCAGCCGAGCTCACAGACTCTGAGTCGTCCTCGGAGCGACAGCTGTGAGCTACAACCTCCCTCAGCTCCTCATCCAGCTCTCTCTGTTTGCCCAAACATATGGTTCATGGGCAGAGTTAACATTCTCAGCCATAGTAGTTAAAAACATCCATAAACTTTGACCAAAAATCCCCTAACATCTACATTATGGAGGGACAAGGGGTGTTTACAGTATTTTCTGGTGTATAGGTCGCACCTGTGTATAGGTTGCATTGTCCAATTATCACCAATAGATTGGAAAAATCCCTAGATAGGTCGCACTGGTGTATAGGTCGCACCTACGTTTAGCTCTGCTGCAAATGTCTGCCACAGGAGCGCACAGCAAGGCTTTTAAGAAGATTAACACTTAAAAACAATTATTTGTTTGATAAAAATTATAGCAAATATGTGTCTGAGCTGAACTTTTCCTTAATAAATGAACGTAATTGTGAAATGAGCTGGATTTAAAAATTTGTTTCACCGAAAGTGATAACAAGCCATATATAGGTCGCACCTGAGTATAGGTCGCAGGCCTTGAAAAAAACCATAAAAAGGTGCGACCTATACACCGGAAAATACGGTAGTTGGTTGCAATCGGCAGCTATGCCACTAGGTGTCTGAAAACCACATATATGGCCATTTTTATTTTATTTTTTTGTTGTCAAAAAGTTATTTTTAAATAGCTGATCAGCTGTGACATCATTTAAAGAGCACAGAGTATGAAGAAAAATCCTCATCCAGGCTAGGCTAATGGCTTGCTAAACAAAGGCCTGTTTTTCTAGTTTTCAAGCTTATACAGTAAAACACTTTTTGAAAAATGACTTACCGCTGTGAAATAACTCCACATTATTTAACTTTAACCATCCAATCCAGTCAGCAGCCTCAGAATAATCAACATATACCGTAGCACTATCGCCTATGCTCAGCACATTTTCATTCAAGTACAGTAAGAATGGGTGTTTTAGGAAAAAAATGGCATAATATCAAAACTCCACACTTTTGCATTAGCAGCTGTCTTTCTGGTATGTCATTGTTGAGAAAGAGTTGTTTTGATAAACCTGGGCTGACAAAAGCTTTTTCTCTTTTGTGTGTACTCCGCGCTCTGGGATGTCTTGGCTGATAAAGTACTAACTATTGATCACGTTTTGAAAGATAATCACTTCACCAATAACTAAACTATTTTCCCACCCTTTATAGGTTGTAGAGTTTTCAAAACAAAATTGGTTATGTGTGTGACTCCCATTCACAGTAACTTTGTATAACATGTATTTTTCTTCTTTTTCAGCACGATAAGAACATTGTGCACAGGGACTTAAAGGCGGAGAATGTATTTTACACCAACACATACTGCATTAAAGTAGGGGATTTTGGCTTTAGTGCATGTTGCCGCCCCGGTGATGTACTTCACACATTCTGTGGCTCTCCGCCTTATGCAGCGCCTGAGCTTTTCAAAGAGAGAGGCTATATTGGACAGTACGCAGATATCTGGGCGTTGGGTATTTTGCTTTATTTTATGGTGACTGCAACAATGCCATTTCAAGCTGCCACCACCAAGAGACTGAAGGCTTGTATCCTGCAGGGCTCCTATGCCATTCCTTCCTATGTGCCCCAGTCCTGCCAGGAAATCATTAAGGGCCTCCTGAGGCCGGTTCCTGTGGACCGCCTCACTTTGGCACAAATGATGACAAGCAACTGGATGAGAGGCATTAAATACTACCAGGCTGACTCAGCGTATAAATCTACACCGTCCCACCTGACTGAAGCTGAAAATATTCTCACCTCAGATGAATTGAACGTGAAGGCTGCCCTGGAGGATCTTGGCATCACCAGCGTTCATCTTCTCAACAACAGTCCAGACTTGAGAAGTCCTATCACAGGGGCCTATCGGATTTTGGTGCACCGAATCCAGAAAAGGAGATCTGCAGAGGCAGTAGGTGATAGCTGGCTGTGGATCAGAGAGTCCCAGAACAGACTCGGACAGAGAACAGGCTCAAATAATCTGCTGCACAAGCGCCACTCTGTAGTCTGTGCTGTTATGTAGATTAATTTATCATAAAAACGCTCAAAAGATTAAAAAAGATGCTGTTTTTGCACTTCCTTTCTGAGACGGATGCTAAAGTCTTACAGTAGTTTCAATAACCTGCACAGTTATTATTGCACAATTTTTACCTGCATTCTTTTGTTCATCATAAACAAAAACACAATTATGACATTTGTGATTCCTGTTTGATGTTTCCTATAATAGTTCTCCTGCTGTCACATGCTTCTCATGGTTAGAGGTAGCAAACGCCATGAACACATCTGGCACTGATTTTTCTGCTACAATAACATTCAATTGCAATACGAGCTGCTTTCAAACCATCTGAGCATGAAGAAAAGTATTCAGGGCTGTCGGTGACCCACAGATTCTGCCTTTAGGAAGATTAGGGGAATTAAGAAACGGCAAAAACAACATGGGGGATTTTTATTCATAAATAAAAAAATAAGTGTCATTCAGAGAAAGTGCATGCTTTACCCTGAAGGGTTTAAATGTACAATGTGTTTTGTTTGTAGCTGATTTTATGTATTTTTTTTTTAATGTGTGACAAGATCTACATATAGTAATTTAATTGCATACGTTTTAGGCTGTTAATTATTTGACAAAAGTTGTTAATCTAGATAAATCTAGATAAAAAAAAGCTCTGGTGGAGTCCAGCTCTTATTCTGAAAGGGTCCTATTTAAAGCTGGCAATGCAAACCTCTTGCACCGTTTGTGCAGAGACTGAATGTCACATAGCAACAAAACCCTTAATTCCATATTCACTGGGGAACACAGTCGACAGGCTTCTTCTATTAAAAAAACACATGTAGACTATAGTTGGGCAAACTCCCATGCTCCCTCCAAACCCCTAATGGTTGAAGAGCTATAGTTCCACCATGGCCGGGACAGAACCCGCATCGTTTAACCTGAATCTGAGGTTCAACCGTCGAATAGACTCTCGTCTCCAACACCCCAACATACGGTAGATCTTAGCAGGGAGGCTTAGTGCGATCCCCCTAGAACACACATTTAGACCCCACTTCTTCAGAAAGGAGAGCCACCACCTCAGT
>JBBPBX010002443.1:0-13571 GCA_038048925.1 Garcialebias charrua
CGAGGCCATGGTCTTGAGCCGGAAAAGGGTAGCGTGCCCTCTCCGGGTCGGGGAGGAGGTCCTTACCCAAGTGGAGGAGTTTAAGTATCTCGGGATCTTGTTCACGAATGAGGGAAAACTGGAGCGTGAGATCGATAGGCGGATAGGTGCAGCGTCCGCAGTGAAGCGGGCGCTGTACCGGTCTGTCGTGGTGAAGAGAGAGCTGAGTCAAAAGGCAAAGCTCTCAATTTACCGATCGATCTACGTTCCCACCCTCATCTATGGTCATGAGCTTTGGGTTATGACCGAAAGAACAAGATCTCGGATACAAGCGGCTGAAATGAGTTTTCTCCGCAGGGTGGCTGGACTCTCCCTTAGAGATAGGGTGAGAAGCTCAGTCATCCGGGAGGGACTCGGAGTAGAGCCGCTGCTTCTCCACATCGAGAGGAGCCAGTTGAGGTGGCTCGGGCATCTGGTTAGGATGCCTCCTGGACGCCTCCCTGGTGAGGTGTTCCGGGCATGTCCCACCGGGAGGAGACCCAGAGGAAGACCCAGGATACGCTGGAGGGACTATGTTTCTCGGCTGGCCTGGGAACGCCTTGGGATTCCCCCAGAGGAGCTGCTCCAAGTGGCTGGGGAGAGGGAAGTCTGGGCCTCCCTACTTAGGCTGCTACCCCCGCGACCCGACCCCGGATAAGCGGAAGAAAATGGATGGATGGATGAATGAATATATAAATATGCCCCAAGGCCTCCTCCACGCCAACAGAATGGAATGGCCTCATATACATACCAATGGCTTTAAAAATGCTAATTCAATTTGTCAGTTTGACAATCCCATGGGTTGCATAGGTAAAATTGTCTTTTTGACAAAGACTGGTAGTGCATGTGTTAATGCTGTAAAAATTGTCTCATGCATGGACATCTTGCTGTTCATATCGAGCCAGTGTGTGAATTCATCTCAAAGTACCACATCTCAACTACACACACTCACTTTTTCACATTGATCTAACAACTGTTCCCTGTTACAGAATATGTAATATAACGTTAAAAGAATTAAAGTTGTGAAAATCTTATAATTTAGGAAAATATATTTCTACTGTATTGCTCACATCTACCCTCTCTATTTGTTTGTGTTTATTTAGTGTTGTTGAATTTTGGTGTAAGACTTGATTTAGAGCCTTTTATTGCAATAATAAAACATCCATCCATCCATTTTCTTCCTCTTATCCGGGGTCGGGTCGCGGGGGTAGCAGCCTAAGTAGGGAGGCCCAGACTTCCCTCTCCCCAGCCACTTGGAGCAGCTCCTCTGGGGGAATCCCAAGGCGTTCCCAGGCCAGCCGAGAAACATAGTCCCTCCAGCGTGTCCTGGGTCTTCCTCTGGGTCTCCTCCCGGTGGGACATGCCCGGAACACCTCACCAGGGAGGCGTCCAGGAGGCATCCTAACCAGATGCCCGAGCCACCTCAACTGGCTCCTCTCGATGTGGAGAAGCAGCGGCTCTACTCCGAGTCCCTCCCGGATGACTGAGCTTCTCACCCTATCTCTAAGGGAGAGTCCAGACACCCTGCGGAGAAAACTCATTTCAGCCGCTTGTATCCGAGATCTCGTTCTTTCGGTCACAACCCAAAGCTCATGACCATAGATGAGGGTGGGAACGTAGATCGATCGGTAAATTGAGAGCTTTGCCTTTCGACTCAGCTCCCTCTTCACCACGACAGACCGGTACAGCACCCGCTTCACTGCGGATGCTGCACCTATCCGCCTATCGATCTCACGCTCCAGTTTTCCCTCATTCGTGAACAAGACCCCGAGATAATAATAAAACATGTTTTGCAAAAAGACTTTAAAGGATAGTTGTACCTTATTAAAGTAGAGAAAAAAACAGTTGTTTTTATTGTCTAGTTCCCAGTATTAGACTATGAACATGAAAATCTTTGACCTTCAGGGCAGGGCCTAATGGTACATTTAGGCTGACTTGGGGGAGGGCCCCTTTACAAAGGTTTGCCTGGGGCCCCAAAATGTCTAAGTCCGCCACTGGTTGGATGGATGGTTGGATGGATGGTTGGATGGTTGGTTGGATGGATGGATAGATGGTTGGTTGGATGGATGGATGGATGGATGGATGGATGGATGGAGCTGTGCCACCCAGGCAAAATGAAGCTGTTTTGACCACTAAATAAACACATAATAAATGCAACTTATACGCTGAACTTATATGTTTTTTTTCCTCTTCATGATGCTTTTTTTTGGACTGATGCAGCCTATACTCTGGAAGGACTTATATGCCAGAAAATATGTTAATTATCATTCTCATTCAGAATTTACCTGAGATAATAAAAGATAATCATCTAACACACAAACAAGCTGAAGTTTTTTTTGTTTCTTTTGCTGTTAGAAATAGAGAAAACTGCTGAATCTTGTGATTTAATGATCTTTAAGCATCACAAACCAGTTTACTAAACCATATTGCAGCACGAGGATGAGGCAGGGACTGATGTTTGAGAACCACAGAGGAGATTACACGTTCGTCTCACAAAATGAAGCGGCAGGGAAACAGCTGAGTGTAGTAAAACATTTGGTTTACAGACAATTCAGTGACAGGATGTGATGCTATTTAAGACTGTTTAAAAGGAGATCATGCAGATTTGTTTGTTTGATTATTGCTGCTGAATGTCAGAGCAATGTTAATCCCAGCAAACACACACACACACACGTATCCTCTGTATACACTGTGTGAGTATTATTGGAGAATTGACTGTAATCCCTGCAGTTTATCAGATATCTCCTGTGATTGATGCTCAGGTTATCGTGGGGGATTATGAGATTTGGGATGCTTCATGTCATTAGACTGTGTGAAAGGATGGTGCTGCTGTTTCCTCTCATCTCTCACATCCACTGCTCTTTTATGTTGCTGGATGCATGAAAAAAAATACAAGGATGCAAACGAATAAAAATTACAATTGGTCCTGTTGGAACACTCGAAACAAACAAACAAACAAAACAACAAAGTGGATTGTTAAAAAACAACAACACAAAGGTCTGCTGAAAACGGGGAAGTATGATTGATCACATTTAACCCAAACGTTGGAGGGGAGATGATTTATCTGACAGCTTCTCATTACCGTATTTTCCAATGTATAGGTCGCACCTTTTTATGTTTTTTTTCAAGGCCTGCGACCTATACTCAGGTGCGACCTATATATGGCTTGTTATCACTTTCGGTGAAACATTTTTTTAAATCTAGCTCATTTCACAATTACGTTCATTTATTAATGGAAAAGTTCAGCTCAGACACATATTTGCTATAATTTTTATCAAACAAATATTTGTTTTTAAGTGTTAATCTTCTTAAAAGCCTTGCTGTGCGCTCCTGTGGCAGACATTTGCAGTAGAGCTAAACGTACACTCACAGAAATGATTCATGGCATAAGTAAGTTTTATACATTTAAATCTACTTGATTTTATTTAAAAACTCATTTTTTTTATATTTATGCATTAAAATGAAAGATTATATACATCATTTAATAAATTATCTACTTTATTGAATGTAATTAGTATTACTTACTAACATTGTTTAAATAATCAAAGATATAAAAAGATATAAAACAATCAAGATTATATTATATAAATTTGTGTGACTGGTTTACATAGAAGTTATGTGAATTTAAATGGGTGAAATTGTCATGCGCATGCGCAGAACCTCACACAACGCGCATGCTCAGAACACACACACATCGCACATGCGCAGAGCCTCATTTTTGAGCGCGTTTGCTGCTTCTCTTGGGAAATATCTTCTTAACAGATACCAGTAAGTATGTTTTTTTAATCATAATGCATGAAGTTGGTTGGTATCAAAATGTTTTATAACAGGCGATTTGGATATTGACTCAGCTCGTGTTAGCTAACGGTAGAGCTAGCCAACTAATATAAGTCTTAGCTAGCGGCTAGCTACAATATAATTTTAAATTTTCGTTCGAGACAATCGCGTGCCGTGGAAGTAAAGATTCGCAGGTAAAAGAAAGGTGGGGGTACGCTGGGTTTCTTTCCCCCAGTTGCTTCTTAGCAGCTAGGAGATACACGAGTGAGTCGCAGCTCGTGTCCGACGGCAGCCTTCTCTGGTCGGACTGTCTGTCGTAGTCCAGCCTCCTGCTCAGGGCCTATGAACCAGAGCTATGAACTAGCCACTTCACTGTTAGCTCAGTGTCTGTTAGCAATATACAGTACTGTAGGTCATAAACCACACGGCCGAATTTCTTTAAACTTGAACGTAATTACTTCGTGGTCATTTACAAACTATGAGCTGTATTCGAATTTTGAGCTAAAATTCGATTTATTTATAATTTATTTGCGCAGTGCATAACACATAACCACAAGACAAACGGAGATTTTTCTTTAACGTTTAAAAATCACAGAACCTGTCTCAACAGGTTTAATAACATTGAGTATGTCTCTTAAAAGAACGCGGTTCTAGTGAGTATCACATACAGGCTAAAACTCTTTGCGTAAGTTGCTTTTAATCCGATTTTGTTAGATGCTACTCGCAAGCTAACGGTTAAGCTAAAGGCTAAGCTAGCGGGCGTCAACAGCGCCTCTATGGCGGCCACGAAGAGTAATTACAGTCACTTTGTGATAAAAACAAGCAGAACATTTAGTCAGAGTCAGAGTCAGAGAGAATTTATTGTCATTTGCACCGCATGTAGTACATGTGTTGAAAACGAGATTATGTACACAGGGTCCCAGTTACATCCAACAACAAATGCAAGAGAAATACAATAATAACATCTAGGATTAACTAAGAGAGACATCACATCAGCTAGTAATACACTAAGCCCTAATGTAGTAGAAAAACATCATTATAAACAGCAGCACGAACATGAGCAGATGGTCACAGATGAACGCAGCAACAAGAAACAGATCAGTATCAGTATGATGTGACATTTTGCAGTGTTTATTCTTATTATTTATTTATTCATGAGTCTGACAGCCTCAGGGTAGAAGCTGTTTCTCAGTCTAGTGGTTCTACATTTGATGCTCCTCAACCTCCGTCCCGAGGGGAGTGGTGCAAAGAGTGAGTGTGCTGGGTGAGTGAGGTCTTTCATGATGCAGGTGGCTCTTTTTCTGCATCTGGAGGTGTAAATGTCTGTGATGGTGGGGAGACTGACTCCCACAGACTTCTACACAGAATAGATGATGAAACCTAGTCTGCATTTAATGTAAAACAACATATTTTAAAGTTATTCTGTGCACTCCAGTTTATTTTAAATAAAACGTTTAAAATAACAAACAAGAAGCATCTTTTGACTTTGTTTTCACAAAAATCAAAACAAAGATGGCAGAACAGATTTGAACATGTCACAGGACAACAAAATCACAGATTTTTATTTAAAGTAACATCTTTAATATGCTGAGCACACAGTGCACGCGATGATTTGGAAGACGTCAAAGTGAAACAATTTAAATCCAGAAGATTTGACCATTGCGTGAATTTATTAAAGCTGCAGTATGTAGCTTTTTTTATGAACATATTTCTTCACTCTGTCACTACCTCCTGACAGACTGATGTTAGCCAGGTAATCTCTGAAAAAAAAAAAAAAAAATATTGTCCCCTTGCTTCTCCAGGTGGTAAATAAGCATTTCTAAAAAGAAAAGGTGACCCGCCATTTTCCAGCCAATAAAAACAGAGTTTGTAACCAGCCAATAAAAACAGAGCTTGAATTTGAATCAGCCAATAAAAACAGAGCTTGAATTTGAAATTCAACAGACCACAAGGGGGCAGAGCCACATATGGCTCTGAGGGGGAGGGATCAGAATGCTTTGCCTGTTGAAAATATTTCTAACTGCTGCAGTTCTACAGAAACTGCATACTGAACCTTTAAGGAACGTGAAGGACGCGGGTTCGCGCCCCGGCCACTACACACCTTGGGGTGTCTATGAGTGCACATCTAATTCTCCAGCTCCCCGAGCGCGACTACGCTGCTCGCTGCACCACCTGGTGGTGGTTGGGTTAAAGGCAGAAGACCAATTTCGTCTGTCAAGTATGGGAAACATACACAGATGACAAATGTGACAAATTATTATTATTATTAAGTTCTTGGAACCCTTGTGCTATAAAGTCAGATAAGATTTTTTTTTTAAGGTAAAGTTTTTTTTTTTCATGATGTTAAATTCCTTTTTGTTCTAACAGCTTTCTGCACAACGAACTGACCCTCGTCGAAAATAAGATTCACCTGACTTTGAATTTCAGTGATAAAAGGTATTGCAAATTTTGTCCCCAAAAGCTTTGGAACATACAGATGTTTGTGCTCCAAATAAATTATAAAAGTAATCATTTTTCTGGTTTGCAGGAAGGAGATGAAGACCAGTTTGGAGAAGTACGAGATGAACACTCAGATGAAGACGGTGAAGGAGAGGAAGCATGTGTGACCACTACACAACCAATGTAAGTGTAGTGTTCTTGTCATTAGTCAGTACTTCAGCCTTTTTATTCAGAATTTTTTTTATTGTTAATTAATTCCTGTTTATGTAGTTTGGTGGAACAGGTGATGTGATGACTGTGAAGAAAAAAGATTTACATCCTCGAGACATCGATGCCTTTTGGCTCCAGCGTCAGTTCAGTCGTTTCTAACACTTTGAGATTTTTGTTAATGAAAAGTGCGTTATAAATTAAATTCATTCTTATTCTTATTATTCTATGACGATGCCATTGTCTCTCAAAAGAAAGCTGATGAAGTCTTAGAAATCCTCAAGGTTTGTCTGTCGACATTTGTTGATAGTTGACTTGTGCCCACACACACACAGATCTTTTGGACACCCTTTTTCTCCTGTTTTACAGACTGCCAGTGATGACAGAGAATGTGAGAATCAGCTGTTGTTGGGCGTCAACACATTCGATTTCATTAAAATCCTCCGTCAACACCGTCGCATGAGTAAGTCAAGTCTGGCTGGATGAAAGTTTGCTGCAACGTTCTGCCATATTGTTTTTATTTTGAAATTGTTTGTGTCTTTTCACACACACACACATAGTTCAGTATTGTACCATGCTGGCGAGCACTCAATGAACGTATCATAGGGAAAATGGAGTCGGATCAGGAGCTGTCAAAGATTCTCTACCAGGTTCAGGAGACAGAGAAGGAGGACATCATTCGGGTAAGAATTCCTGTTTGTGAAGTTATGCCATAAAACCATTTGTCTGTGTGGACCATCACAGCTCGGTTTTGTTTTCTAGGAAGAACAATCTCGCAGGGAGAGGGTGAGGAAGTCTTAGATTTTAGATTAGATTTTAGTGGTCAAGGTTAGGATCACATAGCCAATCATTCTGTTCTCTTTATATTCCAGGACATTGAATCCAGAGAGGCTGAGGCAGACATTGCGGAGAAGACCATGGGCATCTACACTGTCCGAGCAGAGGGTCGTGGTCCTGATGGTCCAGGTAATGGACGCTTTGCTGATGTTGGTGTTGTGCATGCTACATACATACATGCATGCTACATACATACATACGTACTACATACATTCATACTACATACATACAGAATACATACATACATGTTACATACATAACACATATATACAGTGCTTTAAAGAAATTTCTTCAAATGAACATTCACTTGGCCTAAGGATGAGCTGCTTAGATTTTAGTGGTCAAGGTTAGGATCACATAACCAATCATTCTGCTCTCTTTATATTCCAGGTCATTGAATCCAGAGAGGCTGAGGCAGACATTGCGGAGAAGACCATGGGCATCTACACTGTCCGAGCAGAGGGTCGTGGTCCTGATGGTCCAGGTAATGGACGCTTTGCTGATGTTGGTGTTGTGCATGCTACATACATGCATGCATGCTACATACATACATACGAACTACATACATTCATACTACATACATACAGAATACATAAATACATAATACATACATCATACATACATACAACATACATACAAACATACATACATACAGAATACATACATACATACATACATACATACAGAATACATACATACATACATACATACATATTACATATATACTACATACATACATACATACATATTACATATATGCTACATACATACATATTACATATATGCTACATACATACATACATATTACATATATACTACATACATACATACATACATATTACATATATACTACATACATACATATTACATATATACTACATACATACATATTACATATATACTACATACATACATATATACTACATACATACATATTACATATATACTACATACATACATATTACATATATACTACATACATACATTCATACTACATACATACAGAATACATTCATACTACATACATACATTCATACTACATACATACATATTACATATATACTACATACATACATATATACTACATACATACATACATACATACATATATACTACATACATATTACATATATACTACACGCATACATACATATTACATATATACTACACGCATACATACATATTACATATATACTACATACATATTACATATATACTACATACATATTACATATATACTACATACATATTACATATATACTACATACATATTACATATATACTACATACATACATATTACATATATACTACATACATATTGCATATATACTACATACATATTGCATATATACTACATGCATACATATATACTACACGCATACATACATATTACATATATACTACATACATATTACATATATATACTACATACATATTACATATATACTACATACATATTACATATATACTACATACATATTACATATATACTACATACATATTGCATATATACTACATACATATTGCATATATACTACATACATATTGCATATATACTACATGCATACATATATACTACATGCATACATACATGCATACATATATACTACATGCATACATACATATTACATATATACTACACGCATACATACATATTACATATATACTACACGCATACATACATATTACATATATACTACACGCATACATACATATTACATACATACTACACGCATACATACATATTACATACATACTACACACATACATAATACATACATACTACATGCTACATACATACATACATGCTACATAACACATATGCAGTGCTTTAAAGAAATTTCTTCAAATGAACATTCACTTGGCCTAAGGATGAGCTGCTTAGATTTTAGTGGTCAAGGTTAGGATCACATAACCAATCATTCTGTTCTCTTTATATTCCAGGACATTGAATCCAGAGAGGCTGAGGCAGACATTGCGGAGAAGACCATGGGCATCTACACTGTCCGAGCAGAGGGTCGTGGTCCTGATGGTCCAGGTAATGGACACTTTGCTGATGTTGGAGTTGTGCTGGAAGGTGTGGAAGTCCTCCATAACCTACAGAGTGTCAGCCATGCGTGCGTGATGCTTTATGGACTGATCTATGCACTCAACTTGAGCTATCCGAAAAGCCTGACCCGTACATTCGAGGTGTACCAGAAAATCCTGATGAACCTGGACTCAGCCAAGCTGTCACCAAAAGTACAGACACTGAAACTCAAATTGCCCCAGTGATTTGGCTGGCAATAATGCACATACACAGCTACCTGATTTTTTGTCAGTTTCTCCATCATACAGACTGTTTAAATCCCTTATAGTTTTTGAAGGGTGTGTCAGGAAAATACCTGTTTAATGTTCTTTTTTTTTTCTTTTGATGTTGAAGCACTTAACAGGAAGTGATGTGTGAATGTGGCTGTGTAGGTGAGTTCTTATGCAAGTTCATAGATGGTTGGTTTCTAAAATGTTTTAGCGGGACATATTGTATTACCTCAGCTCAAACCAGATTTTTTTTCTTGAATTGTTTCCAGATTCAGTGGAGTTAAGTGTTACAAAGATTTGTTCTAAAAGGTGCTTAAGTTTCTACAAAATCCACTAAGGTGAAGTCTTTATTTTTTTTACTTGTAATATTTTAGGAAAAGTATGGCCAAAATGGGACCTATGGTCTTGTGAATATGCACAAGTGAAACTTTAATTTTGATATTATAATTTTGTGTATTTAATATGATTTGAAGTTTAATAAAGATGTTGAAAGAACAACAACTGATTGGTTCATTAAGATTGTTGGTATGAATGGAAAGGAATTGCATAAATGTTATGCATTTTGATTAATTTAGTTCATTACATATGCATAAATGACATGTAATTAAAATAAATATATGCTATTTATATTGAATAATAAACCTGATTATTATGCAAATTAAAATAATATTCTTTATGTATTTGAAATAAATACCCTCAAGATTATTCATTTAGAGTAATTATATGTTATTAATTCTGAATACATAAACCTGAGGGTTATGCATTTAAAATAAATAGGCCTTATTACATGAATGCATATGCATCATGTAAGGTTTATTTCATAGGTTTGCCTTGAAATTATCTAATAAAAAGGCACGCAATTTTGTCATTTAATAAAATTACATAAATCTTAAAAATTGGGGTTAAATATTTCTGTGAGTGTAGGTGCGACCTATCTAGGGATTTTTCCAATCTATTGGGGATGATTGGACAATGCGACCTATACACCAGAAAATATGGTATTTGCTGAACAGATTCTGCGTCTCTGCAGGAAGCGGAGCTCGGAGCAGCACGGTGGTGCGGAGGACAACAGGCAGAAGGCTAAATCAGAGACATGTCTCAGTGTGACCTGGAGACAAACAGCTGGACTCCTCGACACGTCCTCATGACCTGCAGAACTTTCAGACAAGAGATTCTCTCCAGAAGACGGCCCACGGGCCCAGGAACTATTCAAAGGAGGTTCAAAATGTGAAAAACTCTGAAGGACAGTCTGGACATTTTTAAAGATGTGTTCTGTCAAAAAGTACTCAGTACTTAGTACTTTATATCAGGCAGAGGGCACATACTGTAGTGTGGAGAAACGGGCAAAAGTTTTCATCCAGGTATGACTGATGGCCCAGTGTTCAAGTTTAAACAACTCTTTCTCAGAAACAACATATTGTTTAAACATTTGTAGAACACCATTGTTTAGTTTTTCACTTTTCTTGTCCCATCCTGGAGTGAAGAGGGTGAACCGGAAATACCCTCTGTCTCACGCAGAGCGTAGAATTGCTTCCACGCTCTGCACGGTGAACAGCTGACCAGCTGCAGCAGGACGTTTAACCTGCAGTGTGGGCTGCACAAATGTGCAGCAGGTGCAAAATAATTTAAAATAATTTATCTTAAATAAAAATGTCATGCTGATCGTGTGGCTCATCCATCAATCAGCCAATTCTGTGTCGTGTCCAATCTTATTTTAAAAACCGCGATAGAGAGAGTCCGCGATAAACAAACCGCAAAGTAACAAGAGACTACAGTACTGTATTCTCAAAGGAGTGGGGTGACCAAAGATTGATCTATGGTGGCCAAGGCCCCCATTGGCCACCCCCTGGCTCTGCCACTGTGCCTGGTGATTCAGAAAAACACTCCTTGAAAACTACAAACATTCACTACCCAAATCCCTCTGTGATGAGGGACATCAGTGAACCATTTTTTACACTGGCAGCTGGCAAGTGGTTTACTACTGGTGTTTTTCAAGTCAGAGTGCTTTTGTTCAAAACAAGATCAACCACATGTAAAAAAAATTATAACAAGAAGAAAAAGAACATGGAGAAGTGTAGTGTCTTTCTGTCATTGTAGCTTTATTTTCAAAGGAATCCCAGTGGGTGAGCTCAGCTACTTCACCCCTTCCCTTTGATCCTCTGGGCCAGGTATGGGCAAACCCAGGCCCACGGGCCATGTATGGCCTGTTGGGATTTTTTGTGTGATGATCACCGATACCGATCACAATTACCGATTGCCTATATGTGAGCCGATCACATAAACCGATCACCGATCACCGATCAAATGGCTTACCTGTAATTTATGAGTGCTGCTTCTGGCTACAAGATCTGAAAACTTTTCAGATCTTGTAGCCAGAAGCAGCACTCATGTTATTTTCAGAACCATAAAATCACCATAATTCAGACAAAAACATATTTTTACTAATTTATTTCAGAGAACAAAGTAAATAAAAGTAATTATCAACTGCATTATCAAAGAAAAATGTTTACCTTACTAACTTTCAATTAAAAAAAAAAGGTTTTTTATTGTTTTTAAAAAAAAACACATCTATTACTTCATATAAAAAACTAAAATACCCCATTTGCTACTTAAAGCTGCACTGTTGGCTGTTTTTACAAATGGCTTTATAAATACGTAAAGTATCATTATTATTATTTTTTAAATAATTTCGTGCTTTTTTGAACAACTTCCTGCGGGAACCAGGTGGCGGTAATGCGCTTAATATGAGTTCGCCAACCGCCATTAAACTCTATAGAAGAAGAAGAAGAAGAAGAACCAGGAAATACCGCCTCCGCCATTTTACATTCATTAGTTCCACACTCGGCAGTCGGCTTTTGGAGGACTGTTTCTCCCATAAGAGGATGCCTCATACGGATAAATTAACTGGAAACACTCCCTGAACTCTGTGAATGTCTCAGGACTGGAGCAGCAGCCGCGATCGCTCCGCCGAGCGCTCCCACAGCACCGCGCGAGACCAGCAGCTCATGGTATGAGCTAAGGCTAACATGCTAAACCGGACCTGCAGCAGACAGCCGGCTTTGTGCGATCAGAGGTTCCTGGAGCTCGCCTCGATGTCGGACTGGAAGCAGAAGATATCGGGGGACACCCAGCTAACTTGGAATAACAAAGCCGACAGCCTTTTTGAAGCCGCAGCTAAACTGGACTGCCCGTAACTGCGCAGCGGAGCGGACTCGGTGGGGCTACTCGGTGGGGCTACATGCTAACAGGTGTTGCTTATGGCGGCGCTGGCAGACGGCTTTTGGTAAGTTATTAAAACGTATTAAAACATTTTAATGACGAATTAGGTTTGTTGTGTTGAAGGACTTCGTTGAAATTCCTCCACGAGGTACTTTTTCGTCGCACGTTTTGCAGTTAGCAAACTTCGCATCACAGGCTCTGTGATCGGTAATTGAAGGCAAAAGCCGATCACATCCGCTTTAATGATTATCGGTGCCGATTGATCGGTTACCGATCGATCGGCACATCCCTAATATATATATATGTAAATAAATAAAAAAATCTAATATGCATGTATATATATATATTTTTTTTCATTTACCCTGTATTTATCCAGGTAGTCTCATTGAGCCACGAGAACTCATTTTCAAGAGAGACCTGTTAGGGAGCAGATGGTGGGGGTTAAGGACCTTGCTGAGGGGCCCAGAGTGGGGCGAATGAGGGTGGAGGCAGGTGTGGGTGTTTCACATTTTTCCACCCACATTTTTTGATGTTGTTGTTGGTACCGGGGCTTGAACCGGCAATCTTCCGATCACAGGCCTACCTTCTCTAACCACTGCGCCACCACTCCCCCATATACTCCCCCTATAAAAAATAGTATTTCTCACCCTCCGCAGGTGGTTTCCATCATTCTCTGAGCTCGGGTCCTCTACCAGAGGCCTGGAAGCTTGAGGGTTCTGCGCAGTATCTTGGCTGTGCCTAGAACTGCACATTTCTGGACTGAGATGTATATATA
>JBBPBX010002443.1:14752-30620 GCA_038048925.1 Garcialebias charrua
AAATGTCCACCAGGGGGGGCTATTTCTCCAAAATGAAAAAAAAAATTCCCAAGTTCAAATATTTTTTTTAATCAAATGCAGATTAATACAAGGTCAACAGAACAATTAAATGCTCAGGATGAGAAGAACCAATTTGACTCACTAAAACAACAAAGAACAAACAAAAATATATATAAATAAATAAATTATATATAAATTATAGAAAGGAAAATAAGTGAGATTAAAACATTTCTGCATTTCTACTTGCAAGAGGCTTTGTTTTCATTCTCCAGATCAAACAGAGGACGCCATTTCTTCCGTGGTCCACACTGCTCTCACCCACCTGGATCAGAAGGACTCATACGTGCGTCTGCTCTTTGTGGACTTCACATCTGCCTTCAACACCATGATCCCCCAAACTCTGATAGACAAACTATCTACACTTGGACTAAGCCCCTCCATTTGTAACTGGGTACTAGACTTCTTAACAGACAGACCACAGTCCGTGAAGATCCACAACTTCTCCTCCTCCACCATAACCCTCAGCACTGGCTCTCCTCAAGGATGTGTGCTGAGCCCCCTTCTGTTCACTCTGCTCACATATGATTGTACAGCCACACTTCCAGGCTGTCATATTGTTAAGTTTGCAGATGATACAGCGGTGGTGGGATGCATTACAAACAATGATGAGTCCAGCTACAGACAGGAGGTGGAACACCTGGAGAGCTGGTGCAAAGAGAACAATCTTCACATGAATGTGAAGAAGACAAAGGAGATGATTGTGGACTTCAGAAGGAACAAACACACCCATGCCCCACTGAAAATAGGTGGGTCTGCAGTGGAAGTGGTCTCCAGCTACAAATACTTGGGTGTACACATGAATGATAACCTCAGCTGGAGCAACAACACCACCAGCCTGATCAAGAAAGGTCATCAGAGACTCTACTTCCTCAGACGGCTGAGACGAGCTGGTCTGAGCAGCCCAGTCCTCACCTCCTTCTACAGGTGTGCAGTGGAGAGCATCCTGTGCTCCAGCATCAACGTGTGGCATGGAGGCTGCACAGTTGAAGAGAGGAAAGCTCTGCAGAGAGTGGTGAAGGCTGCACAGAAGTCTGTTGGAGTCAGTCTCCCCACCATCACAGACATTTACACCTCCAGATGCAGGAAAAGAGCCACCTGCATCATGAAAGACCTCACTCACCCAGCACACTCACTCTTTGCCCCACTCCCCTCAGGACGGAGGTTGAGGAGCATCAAATGTAGAACCACTAGACTGAGGAACAGCTTCTACCCTGAGGCTGTTAGACTCATGAATAAAAAATAAAAAATAAAAAAATAAACACTGCAAAATATCACATCATGCTGATGCTGATCTGTTTTCTTGTTGCTGTGTTCATCTGTGACCATCTGCTCATACAAACTCATGTTCGTGCTGCTGTTTATTCCCACTATATTAGGCTTAGTGTATTACTAGTTGATGTTTTTCTTAGTTAATTCTAGATGTTATTACTGTTTTTCTCTTTCATTGTTGTTGGATGTAACTGGGACCTCGTGTACATAATCTCGTTTTCATCTCATGTACCACATGCGGTGCAAATGACAATAAAGACTCTCTGACTCTGACTCTGACTCTCTGAATACAGTGTTAAGAAATAGTAAAACACCACAAGTGACATTTAGTATATAAAATTATTAATGTTTGATCATTTTTTATAAGCAAATTAAAATAAATGTAGTCATCAGAGTTCAATACTGTACAATAACCTGCACTGGCAACCTAACTCCACAAACAAACAAAGAAAAAAACAAACTCACCAGTTGCCACTTTTAGAATAAACAGTCAGCTGAAGGCTTTTTTTACAAACAGACATCTAAAATTTGAGAGACATATCAGTCAGAAATGCAAATAGACATTAGATAAAGTGCTTTCAATGATTTAAAACTTACCTGAGCAAGGCTGCTTGAATCACTGACTCAAGAGTCACCTTTTCCAGACCAAAATAAATTTAAATAAATAAATAAACGGCCGGAAACACGCAGTCGGTAGGTAGAGCTCATGTTGGACGTGTTCAGGGCGGTGAAAACTGTGCCCAGCATTTTCCCATAGTTTTGTAACGTCGTGGAATAACTGCGCATGCGCCATTTATAACGAGAGTCTATGGATAAGATCAGAGCGTCCCCAAAACAGGAAATACGTCACCAATCAGAAAACGTTTTTTTGAAACAAACAATATAACTCATCATTACTCATAAAATATTTATCCTACACAACTAAAAACATATATGCATATATTTCGAAGTATTTTTATTTTATTATTTCATTTTTTTTTTTTTTTTAAGTCTTCAACGTAAAATGGTCCAGAAATTCCAGTGGGGCGGCGCCCTAGCGCCCCCTATTGGCCGGCCGCCCCTGCGTGAAGGTTTAAAATCAGACTTCAGTGTTGTGTGCTTCTGTTTGTTAGACCTCTGGATGTCTTTGATTTTGTGCAAAGACATTTTTTCTTTAGTTCTCTTGGACCGGAGTGGACCGGAGTGTCACCTGCCAGAAATGCAGAGAGCTCCGTTGTACTCGCACTATTTATTAAAGTAGTTGTAGCTGTCCATCAAATAATTCTGCGATTATTAATGAAGCATTTATTCTACTGTGATCCATTTTTCTTTCATACGTTTTTCAGCGTCTTTCTCATCCCGCAGTTTTCAGCTGTTTCAACAAATCATAAATCAAAATGTTCGGCTCTTTCAGGACAATCCTGCTATGACTTTTAGTACTGGTGCAACTTTGGCTTTTTTGAATATTTAGCCTTTTCTTCCATTTTGTTCTCATAGAAAATGAATTGAGCTCATTTTACATCCTTCAAATCTTTAGATGTGTTTACAACCTTTTACTGCTCCTTTCACTTTTTGTTCTGCTTCAGCTTCTTTTAGCTTCCTTCTGCTAACTTTAACTTTTTTCAGCTCCTTCCAGCTAATTTCAACTGTTATCAGCTGTTTTGTGTTCCTTTTGGCTTATTTCTGCTAACTACAACATTTTTGTGCTTCTTTTAATATCTTTCTGCTAATTTTAGCTTCTTATTCTCCATTTAGCGTATTTCTGCAAGTTTCTTTTTCTACTATACGTATACTATTTAGCTGATTTTATGCTAATTAAAGCTTTTTAAGGCAATTAAACATTTTTTTGCACTCATTTAAAAAAATTCCAGCCTACCGGTAATTCAGTAAAAGTATGCTCTCTGTACTTCCTTCTGGTAATTTAAGCTTATTTCTGCCTTTTAGCCACTTTTCAGCTATTTTCTCTGATTTCAGCTTTTCTTTTTAGGTAATGTCCATTTTTTGGTGCTAATTTCTGCTTCTTTCAGCCTAATTTGGTAAAAATGTTCTTTTTGCTTTCTAATGCCAATTTAAGCTTGTTCTAACATTTCAGCTAGTTTTTTAGCCAATCTTAGCTGATTTCATAGAAATTCAAATTTTTAGTGGTAATTTCTGTTTCTTTCAGCCTAATTAATATTTCTGCTCATTTCAACTTGTTATTCTCCTTTAAGCTTTTTCTGCCATTTTAACTAGTTTTTAGCCATTGTGTGCTAAATTTAGCTTTTTCAGCTAATTCCACATTTTTTGAAGCTCATTTCAGCTCCTTTCACTTCCTTCTGGTAGTTTAAGCTTCTTTCTACCTTTTCAGCTATTTATTTGCTAATTTCAGGTTTTGAGCTAATTTCCTAATTAATTTTTATTTTTTTTGCTAATTATTGCTTATTTAAACCTAATTCAGCAAATATGTGTTCTTTCTGCTTTCTTCTGCTAACTTTGTCTTTTTCATCCATCTAATCTACATTTCATTGTTTTAGCTAATTTCAGCTGTTCTTCTTTCACTTTGCATTTTCACAGGAACTGCAGTTTCTCTAGTTGTTTCTGAGTTTCATTAAAATCCATCCGGTGCTTCGTGAAACATTTTGCAAACAAACGGTCGACTCCAACGGTTAACGCTGAACTTTTAAGCAAAGATCTTTCTGGATGAGCAGGACTTGGAGAATGTTGTGAATGACTCTAAGCTACTACCACACCGACGTTTAAAACAACCTCACTATTGCTGCTTTTTGTTGTCAGAGGTCAGCAGTGGCAGCCATTTTAAATGGGGTTGGCTCCCGATGTTAATCAGATTAAAGTAGGATTTTTTTTTACATTAACTCTTTATGGGTTTTAATGTGTTTTATGTTTTTAATAGATCCTGAAATCGTCCAGTGCTCAGTCACCGATCAAGGAGCGCAGCAGAGGAAAGTCCTTATCACCACGGCGACGGCGGATTAGTCCACAGCGACGTGTCGCAAACCGCCGAGACAAATCGTAAGTGTTTTGGAACAAACATCTTCTGTTCCAGACTGTTGTGAGATCTGTTGTCAGATCTGTTCCAGACTGTTGTGAGATCTGTTGTGAGATCTGTCAGATCTTGAGACAGAGCAGATTCAGCTCTTCAGGCTCCACCAGGACAACCGGCTGCTGGTTGGTTATGAGTCTTCCTCCCTCTTGGCTCGGGTCAAGGAGAGTTCAGGCGTCATTTGGTGTTTGATGAATAAACTGATCTGAGTTCAGCGCTCAGAGGAAAGCTGAAGCAGCACCGAGGTTCAGCTCTGATCTGAAACGAGGCGACACCTTCTGTCACCGCTCGGCGTTCTCACCAAGCTGACATTGTTATTGTGTGAGTGCACGAGACACGCTCAGGTTAGACAATCAGCTGTGTGATAGAGAGGAAACTCTTCATCCCTGTGGGAGGAGAAGAAAAGACGAGATTCAAACCGCTCTGAGTGGTTGCAGCTGAACTCGTGGAATGAGAGTTCAGATGTAGCTGCTTTTTTTAAAGGAGGCTTCAGGCGAGGACACGTCTGTGTGAGCTGTCAGCTGTGTGTCGGGATGAAACCCAATCTGACCGACACGACAGTTGCCTCACAACCCAACAGCATCAGGATCAGTTACAGGTCAGAGGTCATCCTGTGCTGCGGCTCTTCAGATCATTTAGTTTTTAACATTAGTCTCTGAAAATCTGTTTAATTTAAGTCAAAAGGGGTCACCATGACAGAAAGTTCTCACGCAGGGACTTAACTCTTGTCAATGTTTGTGTTAAAAAATTTATTCTCTCCATAAGGCTGTAATAATATAGGGGTGTATCATGGAAAATCAGTTTTAGCTGTTTGTCCTATACACCAGATGTAAATTTGAGCAGGGTTTAGACTGACACAAATTATCATCAATAATTCACGGGTTCTCACTTTTCAGATTAAATCGTAAATCTGTGACTAGGTGATGAGATGTAAAAGACATGAAACGTCAATTTATGTTGGTTCAGCAGAACTGAATCATTTAATTAACAAATCATTAAATTACATCACAACATATGTACATGACTGATCGATCAGGTTTCCTATAATTTACTTCAGCAGATGAAATCACGCGTCCGTAACTTCTAGGTATAACAGAACAAAGTTATGGGTCTTAGTATAACTTATCTCTGCAGGCATTTTAACTTAAAGTTTACCGGCTTAAGAAAGGTAAAAAGAAAGTTTCAGAGTTAAGAGGAATTAGAGAATGGAAGGGAGCTGAGGGGTGAACTATCTTGAGATATTTCAACCAGAAAAATGCACATCCTCCGGTCGGCGTCAGCTAGATTCTCGTCCACGATGAACTTTTTACCTTTGTGAAGACTCTTCATCCCCTACTCCGGTAAAATAGGTTAGCCTCACGTACATGGACTGTCCGTCCGGCTCATGTACTCAGGCTTCAGCGTTCACTTTTCAGCGGCTCCATGAGATCCGCGTCTACCTCACGGAGTAATGGCGCAGGTCCCGGTTTGACTTTTCAAGATAAAAGATTCCTTGAAGGAATTTCATTTAAATAGAGCTTAGAGCTCGAAGAGGACTTATAATTTAGCATGTTATAAGTCTTTAACTGATGATGTGGCCATTAGCGTGTGACCAACGTTCAGATCAGTTCTTAGATGAAAACTCATAGTTCAGTTCCATCCGCCGACTGAAGGATCAGACAGGAAGTGTAACCTTAAGAAGGGAGTGTGACCTGGTTACGTTCCAGTTTCCTCATTGGTTTGTTTATCCAGTGGGAGAGAGTCAGAAAGTGTGAAGGTCACTTCAGGATAAGAGAGAAATATTGTTTTAGAACAGACAGAGACTAGTCGCCAGTAATACGATTACTGATTAAAAACTGTTTTTCATTTCTAAACAAAACTGATCAAGTCATTCTGACATATAATTCAACTTTGGACACAGTTTGATTCATCATATGAAGAAGTGACCAGCATTAAACCATGATCATACAATGACAAGAGTTATTCTGTTAATTAATTCTGAATCAACACAAATTAAAAGGAAGTCTCTTCTGATTGATTTGTGTCTTTTGATTCAAAATAAATGTAATAATATGGTGTCCATTCGTCTCCTTGAGAGCCCCAAGAAAAGTGAACCACTAAGAGTTTCAGAGGCCGGGTTGTATCACTACAAGGCCAGGGTTTAATTTGAGGTGGATCCTGCCGGAACAAGATCCGGAAACTCTCTTATTTTGACAGGTTGCGTTCCGGTAACTGCTTGCTTGGATCCGGTAACTCTCAGGCTTACTAATAATAAAGTTGTGAAAAAATGTGACTGCCTTGAACTAATAAAACATATTGGATATGTACCGGTAATCTGAAAATAATAACAAAAATACTAATTTTAAACATAACAGCCACTTACGAGCTTCCTAATATCACATCAGAGCTGCCTCTTCAAGTAAGCGTTTCTGCTTCTACCCTTGAAAAAATCTCCACCCCTGGGGGGGGCGGGGTTAGAATGCTTGAGAGAAGTGGACCTTGTTCTATTCACACAAGGAGAGCTGTTGGTCAGGTTACTTCCATCAAGTGTTTACTTATGTAGATGAACGTAGATGTTTAACATCACGTTTAAATACAGCAGAATGCAGGAAATGACATCTACTTTATTCAAACATTTCTGGGAGAGGACCACAAATAAAGCACTGCATAAGACCATTTTAAAAGCTCTGAAATATTGACAGCCCCCCCACCCCAACAACCCCTCATGGATCCCTTCGCCTTTTTGGACTAGAAACACAATTTCTTTACATTTTTTAAAGAAACTTCTCCAAATTATTCAGTGTAGATTAGGAACCTAAAATGCTTTTATTAATATCTCACAACTTGTGTCAACAGTTCAGTTTGCAGATAAGGAAGGGCTTTTAATGTTTTCTACAGTAACAGAACCTTCATCCGGGGTTGTATATAAATCCTCTTCGACTAAAGATTTCCTGGTTTACTCTACATTTAGACCATTTCACACAACATTAAACCTCTGAGCTGTTGGGAGTTTCTTTAGCAGAGACACAACGATTAATTGTATCATTGTTTAGTTGTCAGTTGCTTGGGGACTGCAGCAGCTTGGTGGTCAGTGCTGCTGTCTTGTAATCCTTAGGTTGAAGGTTTGAGCCCAGGCTGTGCCAAGAAGAGCATCTGGCATAAAATACATTTCCAAAAAGTTTGCTTGCTGTGTTGCTCCCTGAAGCAGGGCACTGCCAAAAGAGACTTACTTAGATGTCAGTTGCTTGTAATAGTATGATTCTGAAACATTTTGTTGATAGCTCGAGATAAGTACAGAGCTGAAAAAGTTTGATAAATTTAGGGATGTACGATATTATCGGTATCGGCCAATATTAGCGTTAAAGTTAAATATCAGACTTGTTGTGATTTGGCACTACATAAATAAACTGAATTGAATGGAATTGGATTCTGAAGATTTATGGACTACGTTGAGCCTTGCACTACATCGTCCCCAGTCTGAGATATTTTTCTGACGTAGCTTTACCTGAGTTACACGCTGTCATTTCTGACGTCATTGAGAAGCTAGTAGCCGATAGCACTTGGTTGAGTGTCACCACAGACATTTCAACGTCGTGTTAGCCCCGTTAGCATAATTAGTCTTACGGCACAATGGATAGACAAAAACGTTTAACTTAAAAAACTGTCCTTCATGCACAGGAGTGCAGAGGATCCCACACTGCAGCTAGGAACCTGGAACAAGCCTCCACAAGTGAGACAGCATCACAGGTGACTCATGCTAATAAATAACATTTAACACATTTCATTTAGTAGAAGTTAAAATGCTATGCATATCATATGGCTGTTACTGAATATATGTCACCAGCTCTTACAGCTGTTGTACAATGTTTGTAGCAAAATAAGCCTAAATAAGAGGGCTATACGTATATAAAAATATCAGTATCGTTATCGTCCAAATAAGTTTAAATATATCGGCATATCGGATATCGGCCAAAAATTCGATATCGTGCATCTCTACATAAATTGTCCAGATTTGACTTCACCTCAGTAAACAGACACTTTTATACCATTAGATGAGCTGCAGATAAAAGTTAAAGAACAGAGGTTTTTTAAATTAGATTACCGGTGGATGTTGTTCTTTCTCCTGCGTGTTTCCAAGTGTTTTACTTCTGCACAACGTTACATTAGCACTTTAAACCACTTGGGCGTGAGACTTAGAAAGCCATTACTGTTATCAACAGAGTAGTTATCCACTTAACAACATGTTGCCACTTGAGAGCGACGGCTGCAGCAGAGACTAATAATCTGCTGCAGGCTCAGCAGCTGCTGTCAAACACAACCACTTTCAGGCTGAGAGTTGATGAGTCTGGAGAACAAAACCTGCCTGAATATTAAAAAAAAAAAACGTTTTTTATTTGTACAAAGTCCACTTTGAATGGAGACTCCTGCAGAGAATGTAAGATGGAGGGAAACAAATCAGAGGAGGAGGAAAGAGCAACAGAAAACTGTAGAAAAGAGGAGAAGAAACTAAATACTGGAAGGAAACAGGTGAAGAAGAAAGAGAAGTCAAAGACTTGACAAACAGAAGAAAATGAATCTGTCAGCTCGAAAGATTCATTTTGAGTAGAAGTAATAAAAAGAAGCAGCGTCATGAGAGGACAAGATGGAGGACCTGACGACTTCTTGACACATCACTGAACATTTGTTTTTATTATTTCCACCACTTTTATAGTTGCTTCAGGATAGAAATCAAAACAGTTAATCTGTTAATATGATCATTGTATCTTTTGATGTTCAGAAGTCATATTTATTATCTTTACTCAGTGTGTGAACAGTTTAAATGTTAAAACTTTGTGCTAATTTCACGTTTTCATGCTGATTTGGGAACATTAACTCTTTTTTCAAGTGCAGAAGTTCAGTTTGATTAAGAAAATTAACAGAGATTTATTAACAGCAACTCTTGGATGGGTCTTCTTGTTTCAGCTTTCCCCTCTTCAGGGGTCT
This sequence comes from Garcialebias charrua, assembly GCA_038048925.1. NCBI lineage: Eukaryota > Metazoa > Chordata > Actinopteri > Cyprinodontiformes > Rivulidae > Garcialebias > Garcialebias charrua. Next base: position 24,063 of record JBBPBX010002443.1, read on the forward strand.
CCACAGCGAGTCCTCGTCCTCCATCTGTGTCCTCTTTGTCCTCTGTCCTCACTCCAACTACCTCCATGTCCTCTCTAACTGCATCCATATTTCTCCTCTTTGTCTTTTTCCTGCAGCTGCATCTATAACATCCTTCTACCAATATACCCCCTGTCCCTCCTCTGGACACATCCAAACCCCTGTCCCTCCTCTGGACAGTGCAGATGTTTTCATACGTTCAGTCAACTGTTCCAGTGTTTCCAGAAGTTTAAGGGACACCTTGCGTCTTTAAGTATTTTACAATTGCAGCAGATAGATTTATACATTCAGTCAATAAAATATAATAAAGTTTAACATGAACGTCTTCATGTGTTATGAACCCAGTAATTTTATTTCACGATAATTTTACTGTAATATTTATGTAAAGAAAAATAAATTAGGCCTCAGTGAGGTTTGAACTCACGACCCCTGGTTTACAAGACCAGTGCTCTGCCACTGAGCTATAAGGCCTCACCTGGAAAGACAGGTAGACAACCTGTCACTTAAACGTCACCTGCTGTGAGGCCACGCCTCTTATTGTTCTGATACAGACATAGCAGCCAAACCAGCTGACTCTGAGCAGGATGTGAACTGGACCAGTTTTACAGACTATGAGTCAACATTTATTTTATTCTTCAACTTCTGCTCGTTCTTTTTTCAGCTGTTCCCTTTTTATGGCCAGTCTGGTCTCTAACTTTATCAACATGTGCTGCACCTCTGATGATATCATTCCTGATCTTATCCATCCTTGTCACTCCTAAGGAGAACCTCAGCATCTTCATTTCTGACACTTCTAGTTCTTTCTCCTGTCTTTTTGTCAATGCCTCTGTCTCCAGACCATACAACATAGCTGGTCTCACCACTGTCTTGTAAACTTTTCCTTTGACCTTTGCTGACACCTTTTTGTCACAAATCACTCCTGAAACTTTTCTCCATCCACTCCATCCTGCCTGGACTCTCTTCTTCACCTCTTTACCACATTCCCCATTTTCCTGGACAGTGGACCCCAAGTACTTGAAGTCCTGCACCTTTGTGACCTCTGCTCCTTGTAGCCTCACTGTTCCACTGGCCTCCCTCTCATTCACACACATGTACTCTGTCTTACTACGACTGACTTTCATTCCTCTTCTTTCAAGTGAATACCTCCACCTCTCCAAGTTCTCTTCCACCTGTTCCCTGTTCTCACCACATATCACAATGTCATCTGCAAACATCATAGTCCATGGGGATTCCTGCCTGACCTCATCTGTTAGTCGGTCCATCACCAGAGCAAACAAGAAGGGGCTCAGAGCCGATCCTTGATGCACTCCCACCTCCACCTTGAAGCTATCTGTCACTCCTACAGCACATCTCACCACTGTCCTGCTGTCCTCATACATGTCCTGTACCAGTCTAACATACTTCTCTACCACTCCAGATTTCCTCATGTATCACCACACCTCCTCCCTCGGCTCCCTGTCATTTGCTTTTTCTAAATCCACAAAGAAGACACAATGGAGTTCTTTCTGACCCTCTCTGTACTTCTCCATGTGTCTCAGCAGGAAACCATACTGCTGTCCCCAGACAAACACCTCTAGCTTTCACAGCGTTGTTTCATTACAGTATTTGCTCTAGATATGAATCACATCAAAAAGAAAAGTGCATGGGCGTAGCCAGAATTTTATGAGGGGCAGTTCGTTTAAATAAGAAGTTGACCAAGCTAAACTAGCATGCCTGAATAGGTCAATGGAAAAAGTGTTTGCCTTCCGTCCCAAACCTTATGGGTTCAATTCCCACATGGTACATCTTTTTTTTCTTCTTTTATTCATTCCAGATTTAAAAAAACACAAGAAAACTATTTACAAAACAACAAGAAATAAAACAATACAGGAAATGAAAGGAAGCAGAAGAAGAAAATAATCTTATCTGCCCCTTCTCAAACTCATTTTTATTTTCAAACACTCTTTTATTGGATAAAAAAAGAAGAATGTGTTAACCACAGGCATATTAACTCCTTTTTTTAATCCAATAAAAGACAAACGTAAAATTAGTTGTTTGAATCGAGTGTTTGAAAAAAAAAAGAAAATTAGTTTGAGAAGGGGCAGATAAGATTATTTTCTTCTTCTGCTTCCTTTCATTTCATGTATTGTTTTATTTCTTGTTGTTTTGTAAATAGTTTTCTTGTGTTTTTTTTTATCTGGAATGAATATATAAAAAAACATTGTACCATGTGGGAATTGAACCCATAAGGTTTGGGACAGAAGGCAAACACTTTTTCCATTGACCTATCCAGGCATGTCAGTTTAGCTTGGTCAACTTCTCGTTTAAAAGTGGGCGGTTCGTTCGAACCCCCCGAACCCCCCTTGCCTACGCCATTGAAGTGTCACATTCAAGTCTAATAAGTTTATAGGTTCTCTTGCAGGTATGAACAGTCAGAAGTTCATCTTGAAGAGTTCAGTTTGTAAACAGTTGTCTGTGTTCTGCTTGTACTGTTCATCAGTGTTCCCAGCATGCAGTTCAGCATCTTCTTTTGCGTTTGTTTCAGGCCCGCCTCAGTGGAGAGGAAACCTCCGGAGCTCAGCACTCTCAGTGACGGTTACCAGATCCGCATCTGATGTCTGATGTTCCTCCACCCCCTCAACCTGCCCCTCAACCAGCCGGGTCACTGCAGCTGCTGCAGCACAGCTGGAAACAAACTGCACCTGATGCTCCACAGGTGGACAGTAGGAACTCGTTTAGTGGCAGTAGATCCTTCACAGTCACGTCACTAAAACCTCCGCCTTCTGTCCTTTTGGCTCCAAGTGTTCAGCGTTTCAGCTGGACTCAGGTGAGCAGAAACATCCAGAAAAGAGTCGCCATCGTTCCTTCTGCAGTAACAACTGAAACTAATCAGGATGCTTCTGAAAAGCAGGTGAGAAAAGTCACATGGGACTTCTATGCAGATTGTTCTGACCACAGTGGACGGGTTAGAAGAAGAAGGGTTTGATGAAGAGGGAGAATGTTGGAGAGTCAAGAGAGGAACGTAGCAACACAAAGAGGCAGAAGGAAGGAAGTCCTACAAAGATGGAAACATAATGTTTTAGACGTCAGTGCATCAGTCGCCTCCGTCCTGTCCTGCTGCGGACACACAGCTGCAGGTAGACGTCCCGTCAAGACTCATCAGAAGTAAAACGTCCTACAGAAGATATGAAACACACATCCTGCAGGACGTTTGGCTCCTGAGTGGATGAGTGCGGCAGAGTCGACTCCTTTTGATGTGAAACGTGTTCATGTTTGAAGTGTTTCATAAAAAAAATCTGTTTTAGGGTAAGTTAGTGTTAAAGGAAAGAAATCTGAAGTAAAATGGCTCAAATAATTAAATTATTCACTCTGTGAAGCCAAGTGACCTGTTTGAGTCCACGCCGTACTGTAGCAACTGTTCACACACACACACCTGTGTGTGTCTGAACTGTTCACACACCTGTGTGTGTTTATAATCATCACATGGGGGGGAGGGGGACTACGTGTCCTCTTCTTGAGGCCTTTGATGAATCACATCTAAGAAGCTTGAGATCGTCTTCGTACAGTTTCTGTATCTGTTCTCTGTTGAACTGAAGTGTTCTGATGCAGCCGTCAACAATGAACTCTTGTAACTTGCAGAATATTACATTTCACATCGTCATCATCATCATCATCATCATCATCATCATCATCCAGAGGAAGTTCAGTGTGATAAAGTTCAAGCACATCCCTCCATCACTGATCCCAGAGCAGCTCTGCTCCTAATGTTTCTGTGCTGGAACACTCCTGTAACGACTGCCGGATCAAACTGGATCAGATTTAGGATTTGAACCTGCAACTCTAACGCTTTAATCTTCAACAAGTTGAGAAAAGACGTCTAATTTCTTCAGTTTCACTCTGGAGGGCACAAGTCAACCAGACTGTTTGGCTTGTTGAAGCGATCTTGTTTTTTTTAAATATATTTAATCGTTATGAAACATTTTGTATATATCAGTGCTGATCCATACACGTACACGTATTTATGCACATTCATACGTTCATTCGTACACGCACATTTGTATAAAGACATAAATACTTGCACCAGTAAAGTTGTGAAGGACGTAACTGTCCACAAACACCATGAAGCTTCATGTCTGAGGAGCTTCAGCTGTTTATGATCATTTTCTTATCAATCAGCAGGACGGACGTGAACTTTTATCTGTTGATTGTTTCTTCACTTTTCTTTGAATGTTTCTTCTCCGTCAGACGTCCAGTGGGTCAGGTGGTCACCAGAGAACGTTTTCTGGAGCTATGCACGCTGCGTTCCCGAGCAGATCGGGCAGAAACAAAACAAACGGAAATCTTTGTCTTCCACAGTTGATTTGAAAAATGTCTAAACAAATGATGCACATTTAGAGTGAAATGACGACGGAGCTCCTCAACTTGTCCTCCTGCTGAGGAGGCTCGTTTCAGCATCTCTCCCTCTCTGAGGCCATGAGGGTTGGAGCGAAGCTGGACCAGTAAATGGAGAACTTTTGACTTTTTGTTCACCACAAGGAATCAGAGCAACGTCCTCATTAATGTAGACGATGCCCTGATCTCCCGCTCCACCCTACCCTCACTGATGAGGAGTGGGCGAGCTGAATGGACCTCCAGTGTTCTTCTGACCTTCTTGTCCTGGTCTTGTTGGCACGAGGACTTGAGGCTTTTGTGACTTATGTATATAAAAAACACATCCTGGTTATACATCCAGCCTGAGTCATTTTCATAGAAACCCGGTGCTGAAAGAAAACAGAGTTTTTGACTCGACCAGCGCAGATCAGATCCTCTGGAACAGACCGAGCAGCTCCACGTGCTTCGTGCAGCAGACGAAGCTGCTCAGAGCTTCACACGGACAAACGAAGCTTTTGCAAGAGGCGACAAGTCTGCTTTACGTTTTAACAGGAACCAAACACCCGTCAGTCGAGTCGCAAACGGTGACGGAACGACCTGAGACGGAGATATTTATTGTAGCGAAACGAACGTTCAAATAAGCCTGTCACGATAACTAATGTTATTTGTCTCCGAAATTATTGCGATAAACGATAATATTGTTTGAAATTTGACAATAATTAGTAATTATTGTCAAATTTCAGAAAAAAATGTTGGTTATTTTATATTGTGTGTAGTACCTTTTTTGACCACTGGATGGCAGTATAAGAGTGTTTGAACCGAAGGATGGATAGTGAGGGAGCGAGCAGCGTGTCTCTTTAAGAAAAATGGGAGGGAGGGCCCTTGACGTGACATGGGCTGTATCTCTTCGGTTCTCAAAATGGTGGATGCTCGGTGTGGCTTGAGCTGTTTAGCATTTGTCACACAAAGCTTTTAATAAATATCAGTAAACAAGTTCTCAGCTTCTTTTTGCAGAGAAAAACAACTTTTTACACGAAGGCACAGGTTTCAACCGTGAATGTTGGAGCTTTGACAAGACGGGAGGTTTTTTTTCTTGAGGTCGGCCTGTTAGCTTAGCTCGTAGCTTAGCTGCATTTAACGATCCAAAAACGTGACTTTGGACGATTAAAACAGATTTTAAAGAAAAAAGATAAAGGGAGGGGTCAGTGAAGACACCGGAGTTGAGCTTTTTGTCATCCAGTGTCTTCAATAGAAAGAGACATGAAGAAACGATAAAGCCGATAAATGCAAATGAAGTCGATAATTTTCATTTATCATGCAATTAATTGATTTATTGTTTATCGTGACAGGCCCATGTTCAAACGTTCAAACGTCAGTTTGTGATCAAAGTTTCTTTGCTCGACAATTTAGCTCACCGAATGTTTTCTTTTGGTTTTTATAAAACTTGTTTGACTCGAGTCTGTTTTTGGTTTGATTGTATCCGTTCTGGAATGAAATGTTAAACAACACACATGTAGCAGACGTGTTCACGTCTCTGAGCAACACGTCCTGAACTTGTTCCTGATTTCACAGCGTATGAGGTGCCATTAGTGCCAAAAGTATGTTTATGTGTAAAGTATGATGTAGCATGCTGTGTATACACAGCATGCTACATACACTGTAAAAAAAAATCACCTTACATGTATACATGTAAGGTGATATCACCTTACATATACAACATCAAAAATCACCTTACATGTATACATGTAAGGTGATATTACCTTACCTATACACTTAAGACATAAACATATTTTTGGCAGTAATGCCGTCCTGACTTTGGACGTTTAAAGTATTATGATAAACAATTGTAACGTTTTACTGAGCAACTTCAGAGACGCTGGACAAACATTGGCAACACGGTTTTTACAACTTAAAACTTATTTTCTGTGAAATTATCAAAATTATATTAAAAAGGGTGCTTAGTCAGTCGAGCACGTCTGAGAAACCCTTCGGGAACATTTCCAGTGCCTCTGCCACGTGTGTTCAATTAAAGAATTGTCTTTTAATGTAACTTTTTTAAGAGTTTGAATTTTACCACAAAATACTCGTCATGTTTTATGAAAATGTCTTTTTTTTTACTTGTTTTGTTTTCATGTTTGAATATGTTTTTTTTTTTGTTTTTTTTTACCTGCTTATGAAAATGGTGCTGAA